>JAUZNJ010078263.1:0-24446 GCA_034780135.1 Jordanella pulchra
TCCTTCCTTCCTCCCTCCCTCCCTCCCTCCCTCCCTTCCTTCCTTCCTTCCTTCCTTCCTTTTCATCTACTGGTCCATCCTTTGGATGCTTTGCTATTTTTTCGGTCCTTCTTTCCCTTTGTTTGCTTCCTTTTAGTCCTTCCCTTCTGTCCTTATTTCTCTCCTTTTTGTGTCTTGTCTTTCCTTCCCTTCCTTCTTTATATCCTTCTGTTGGGAATTGTGTTATTTTATTTTTTTACTGGAACATAAAGAACCGAGAACTTCTGAAAAGCGAGTCTGAAAGCTGTACAGCATGAGGGAAACCCTGATCTTGTTTTTTTTTTTTTTCGTCTCTTCTTCCAGGATAAGCTGTCAGAGGAAGTGCAGAAACGGCACGACGGCCCTGCGGAGAATGACATTCCGCCGGCGACTCCAGCCGCACTGGATGCCGAACACGATGGCAGCCAGGAACAGGAGGACAAAGACAAAACCAAGCCTCTTCTGGAGCGCCTCAAGGCCCTGGAGGTAGATTCTCAGTCGTCATCAAAGAAGCCTTTTTTCTCTCTATCTGGCCAGACGTTGTGCCAGTTGTGTTTGAAAGCATGACAGCTCAAATGTTTGGAGAGCAGAGGTGTCGCCAGGCCCTGCGGGCTGCACTCCAGCTTCGGATTGTTTCTCCCTGCGCTGAGGGATTTGAACACCTTGTTTCCTAAGGAAGCCAATAGGCGCACATCCTTAGGATCTTCTCAGCGATTAAAGGTCTCAGACTTAATCAAATTAGGCCTCCGGTTGTGCGGATTTATCCTTAAACTGTTTAGAACGATTAAATAAGATCATCCAGGAGAGGAATGTCGTTTTCCTGACAAGTTAACATTAAGAAATGTTCCCAGAATCGCGGAAATCTTCTCATTCGACTGGACTTTGGTCCACTGATCCCGTAAGCCATCCACGCTGCCCCTCCCCTTCCTCAAGCGTTACGTTTCGAATAGCTTCATTACATCTTATCTGCCATTTTTTATTCCACTCGGCCGTGCGGGTTGATGGATGCGCCGGCGGCTGAAGCAGAAGGGACAAAACAGAGGCAATACATCAACGAGCCACAGTGTGAATAAGCTCAGCTGACACTAAGTAAGCACCGCTCGGATCCTGTTCCCCGTAGCTCCGCTGAGGCCGCTCATTAGCTTGGCTGACACGCGTCGTGAACGAGAAGCGAGTGATGAAACCCACATTTGAGGGAGAAATGGATAGAGGTCACCTTCTGTGACCCCAGGAGCATTTGTTACCAGATGACCCTGAAAAACCCTCAAATATAAGGTAATAGATGTTGATTAGTTCCTTGATAGTGATTCAGTGTTTTTCTCTGTTGGCTGTAGATATTTTTGTCCTATCTTTGTCAGAAAAATATAAAAACTGAGGCTATGGAGTGAATTTTGTTCCATTATTGTTACCAGCAAAAACAATAAAGAAAAAACGGAAATGGAAATAAAAAAAAAAAATAATAAAAAAAATAATCTAGAAATTAGACTTTGACAGACGTCTTACACAAAAAAGTAACTTTTGGGTTAAATCTTTTTTCATTATTGAATTTTGTTCAGATTTTTATTTATTTTACTTTTTCCAAGCTTAATTTTTTCCCCCAAAATACAACAATTTTTTTATTTTAACCTTTTTTTTTCCAATTTCTCCTTTTCAGATTAATTTGATGATGTTTTTTCCTGTCAAAGTACATTTCATGGATCAATTTTTTTTTCAGTTCAAGCCCCTTACAAACACTTGACCAATCAAAATGCTGTTGCTAACGCCCAGCAGACCAATAGAAATGTGACGTCCCTCCTTGCTCCAAATGAAAGCCAGCCCTAGAAGTGAAAGAATATGGTCGTGAAAACGCAATTTGAACTTTGCAAAATTCATTCTAAAAGTTACAAAAAATTAAATATAGAAAAGTTATATAAAATCACACGGAAATATTAATTTTGAAAATATAAAAAAATGTATGAAAGAACTTAAAAAGATAAAATCTGAAAAATACCTGCAGCCACATCGCACCACAGCTATTGTTAGCGTACACTTTGATGTTCCTGATTTGGGTTCCTTACGGTGTTAGCCTTCCTTTTCTGCGACTCCAAATTGTAAAAAATGTCATATGGCCAGCAGGGGGCGATAACACTCAAGTTAAATGGAATAAAGTGAAAAGAAAGAACAGCATCAAGCAGGCTAGCGGTTTCTCTCCAAAACAGAAGTAGGATTTTTTTTTCTTTAGTAATAAAGACAAAATTGTGAAATCATTACGTTGCCAAATCTCAGTGAATCTATCAAATCGAAATATACCAAAAAGTAAAAAAAATAAAGTAAAATAGCTATTTTTGTAAAATATATATATATATGGCTGCCAATCTTTACATTTATTATTTATTTAATGGTTTCAAATGATATTTTTGTATTTTTGTTATGTATTCACATAAGTGTGACCCAAAATATTTGTTAAAGAAAAATCCAACTATCTTCTTCATCCTTATATTACTCAACATCTTCATCTTTTCAAGCTTTTTATGTAGGAAATTGTGATTCTGATTGCATAATATGGGAACGCTTTAATTAGAGAAACAGTCAATCATGTGTGCGTGCTATGCTGAATAAACACACACATTTCAAATATCTTGTTCTTTTAAAATGAATTGCTTCTTCAGAGCAATGACACCAATAATGAGTAAGATGCTGGGGGAGGGGGGTTCCTAAAAATAGAACTGCTGAACCCAACAAGGCTTTGTTTAATTACTCATCAGTTTTCATCTATACCAATTCCCACGCTCTGACGCTTTAATTACTCAGTGTTTCGTCCGCGTTGGCATCTCTTGAATGTTTTGGGCCCCAATTATGTTTTCCATGTTTTCATCAAGGGTCTGGTGGGTTCTGCTAAAAGGGCAGAGGGCGAGGGAAGTGAAGGAGGCTGACAGGTCCTAATACGCAGCCTGCCTCACAAATTGGAAATTCTCTGAGATCAATAGAGTGCCGCCTTGGCGCTCCACAAGCAAAGGAGATATTCTTATTAGATCCAAACTCTTACAGCCCAAAAGTTCAACATCATAACTTCCGTCCCCTTGACCTTTTTTCTCTGTTGTAGTTGGTATTTTTTTTATTATTGTTATTGGTTATCCCCGTTCAAAGTTGACATCCTGACCTTTGTTAGGGACGTCTCCCCTTCCTTGTTGCTCTGCCTGATTGCTACCTCTGTCTTCATCCGTGTCGCATCGGATGTAACGAAAGAGAGCTTGTCGTTTGCAGGAGGAGAACTCTGCTTTGGCCTTGGAGAATGAGAGCCAGAGGGAGCAGTACGAGCGCTGTTTAGACGAGGTAAGTCAACGTTCGGTTTTACCTGCCATGAAAAGTTCACAGGTGCACTGAATTTGGTTGTACTGAATGGGAGGGGGGAAGATTAGGGTTTTAATTAATAAGGTTCTGCAGAGCACAATGATTATCTTCCAGGCGGGCAATTTGGGTGAATGCAAACAATAATTATGAATACTCAAAGAGACAGTGCCTCACATTTACAAGCCTTACCACAATGTATCTAGGAAGAATTATTAAACAAATTCCATGTTTCTATATCAGTTTTACAAGAACAATGTATGTCAGTCAGTGGAAGTTGGAGATGCGGATTTGATGAACCCTATTGGGATAGTCATAGCATGTCAAAAGGTTGAACATTAAAAATTCCTTAAACCTCTAAAGTCACATGAAATATTCAAAAAATGAATATAATTTATTCGAAAACAAGAGCATGCTCTTATTAACCTAAACTCTATCGTTTTTTAAGGTACAGTAATTGGAAAAGTTTGCCATCTAGTGTCCAAATCTACAAACTGCAATCGATAAAACATCCACTTTTTACCTCAGCTTGTGTTAAAGGGGCAAATCGTGGCATATATGACATTTAATCTGAAGCAAGATAACTTTCAATGAAAAACGTAATGCATAGGTGACTAAATTGTGTAAATGTAAGTCAATATAAGGCATGTATGATTTATATTTGTTTCTTGTTGTCATGTCTTATGTTTGAACTGTGAGAAAACAAGTTTAAGGAATACAAGTTACAACTTTGCAAAAAATACAAGTACAGATCGCTTATTTTTATTTATTTATTTTTTGAGCTTTTTGCGGCACTAGTGGCTCGTTTATCTGACAGTAGGCTGACAGGAAAGGGGGTATGAGAGAGGGAGAGAGACATGCAGGAAAGGACCACAAGCCGGATTCGAACCTGGGTCGCCCATGTCGAGGACTAAGGCCTCCATACATGGGTCGTGCGCTCTAACCACTGCGCCACCTGCACGCCCCAGATTGCTTATTTTAAAGTACAAATCTACAAACAAAGATGAAGCTGAAACGAGCACAAAGAAGAAGAAAACCAAATAATCCCTAATATTTCATATGCATAATTTTTTTTTAGCAAGGATATACCGTGCAATCAATTGTTTTGTTATCTTCTTTCTCCTTTTCTTGTTTAACGGTGGTTTAACAGCCTTCAGATACATTACTGGTGAATTGTCTAATAGTTTCATCAGATGTTATAGACTCATATTCCTAAAGATGTGCTTTGTATTCATAAATTTGCGATTCATAATCGTAATATTGCAAAGCTGTAGCTGTGTAACTTGTATTTGTAGCTTCTACATTTATATTATCCCAGATAAAAAGACTGAGATCACATATAATGTATGTAGGAAATGGCAAGAAGGAATGAAAACAATTATTCAGTAAAGAAAACTGTCTGACAATATTAGTCAATATTAAGGTGCTGTATTAGTGATATACTGATATCTAGTGGCATTATTTCTTAACTGCAACAAACCAGCCATCTATATTGTCAACCAAACATCAGTGAAAACACTGGTAGAAATCTCTTAACTTAGTGTTAGTTCTTCTTAAAGGGGAACCGTCCAAAATTATGACACATAAAGGCAGAATCTATGAACTGCAACAAACTGAATGCCCTTGTTATACAATAAACTACGATTCCATGCAAAAGCTTGGTAAAACATTTCTATTTCATCCCAATCCATCATAAATAAGCAGTTTATGGAATTTCTTTGCCTCTAATTAGACATTTTTTAAACAAATGCTGTCTATTGTCAACCTTTTAAGTGGAGTTTTTGTTTTAACCTCACCACAAATCATTGTAATTTTCTTTGCCAGTGGCACAATCTTCAAACTGCATATCAATATATTTTTTACCTCTAAAACGGGGGTTCCAAGCTTAGGGTTTGAGGTCCGTCATTGTTATGTGATCCCTGAAGTATATAAAAAGCATATCATAAAAAGCATGAATATTGCTATGCCATGAAATAAATAAACATAACATATAACAAGCAGATGTAGCATCTATGTTCTTTTATTCAATATGTGATTTAATAAACCACTAAATTGTAAAATTCATAAGTAATATTAAATGTTCAAGTAAAATATAAAAAAATACATTCAAAATTATGACAAATAATTTATTAATCTATTAGTTTAAGAATGAATATAGAGTGATTATATTTATTTTTAAGCGGTGTTTTGCCATCTCTTGCGTTGTTCATTTTGGAGTCATGGGCGGAAATGTCTTCACTTTAAACTACAGTGTCAGTGGTTTGGTTCAGTAAGGTGCAAAGAAAGTGTTATTTATGAATATTTATATTCCTGCAAATAATAAAGCATACCTAAAATCATGGTAGATATTTTTTTTTTTGGTAAATTGTAAACCAAAAACTTTTTTTCAACAATAAAGTTAAAAAAAATTGTTTTTTAAATAAAAATAAATAGTTCCTATGGAAAATTCTTCCATAAAACCAGCTGGTAATCACTTTACAGGGCATATCCCTCGATTTTTAGCCGGAAACACACGTTTCGGATTGAAATAAAACTGGCTAAGTGGTAAATTTACACATAAAAGTTGTGTTTTTATTCGAATGTTCTGTGCTCCCATTTCCTCTCCATTTCTAATGCTGCTCTGGGCATCTGCCCATATCCCTTATATAAAACTGCAATATCAAACCCCTTTCATCTAAAATTGATACATATTTTTGGATGGATGGATGTAAAAATAACACAGACTTCCTTTTTGATGCTGTTACTTCACTTTGGTGTTAACTTTTCACAGCTTATGGCACAAAGTAGCAGTTTATAAGCCTTAAGTCGGTATCAGCAGTGAAGCTGAAGCCATAGTTTACATAACAATACCACTTCAATGCCTTCTGGTTACTTGAGAGCTCTTGATAAATGCTGCTCAGGGATGAAGCGGCCTGGCTGAAAGGCCCCAGGAGAGTAGGAGGAGAGGCAAGGGAGCAACGCCTGAGGAAAGTAAGTCCGGCAAGAACAAGTTGAGCAATTTGTCCTGGAACCAGGAACCTCAAGGGACATATTCCTCTAGAGGTGGGAAGAAAGGATTGGAAAGAGGATCAGGGAAGGAAGTGAGTTTAAATGATGCAGTTACATCTGCTATATTAGTTTTGCCTTCCGTCATTGACTTCTTCCTACCTTCACAGCAACAACATGCAAAAACCCAGCGCCTGCTCTTTAATAAGGAATAATCTCCAGGGCTGGTCTGTAACTAGAGGCAGGGCTCATTTCACCATATTTATCCTTGTCTCTGCTCATTCAATAATCTAGAGCGGGCGCGTTCAACACAGTCGCCGCAGCTTCACACGCTATTAATGAGCAATCGATCAGCGGTAATCGGAGCCGCGTCTCCATCGGCCTTGTGGTCGGGCGTGAGCCGCTCTGAGACCGACTGCCAGGCACAACAGTACTTTAGCTAGTCGCGCCTTTGCCTGTACATCAACCAAGCGCTGTCGATACGACCATTAGGAGGTGAGGGGTTGAGGAAGATGAATACAGCAAGGGTGCAAGAGAACAATGCATGTGAAAAAAAGTGAAGAAAAATGTTTAATGTGTTGTTTGACTTTGTTTTAAGCTGAGGAATTAGTTCAGACTGAAAGCTGGAATCATCCTTTTCTTTGTTTTGTCCTTTAAAGGTTGCCAATCAAGTTGTGCAAGCACTCCTAACACAGAAGGTTTGTTTGAACTTTTCTTGTTATTGGCTTCAAATTGAAATCCAAAATTCAAACTTTTACTAAAGTTTTGTGGATGAATGATACTTCTTAGAGAACGTCCTATTTATTACTGGATAGAATGACCAGACTTCTCTCTGTTGACGTGTTTTTTAGGTTGATTTTAAGAATTTGTTGTTTCTGTGTCAGGATCTTAGGGAGGAGTGTCTGAAGCTGCGAACGAGAGTTTTCGACCTTGAGCAGCAAAACCGAGCTCTCAGTGTTTTGTTCCAGCAGAGGATCAAGCCTGCGTCAGACCTGCTTCTCCAGGTGAAATAAGCCACAGCTGGCAATTTATTTCTCTTAATCTTCCATTTCGTTTTTTTGTTTTAATTTGGATGTCTAGTGAACCTAGAGTTCTACCAAAAACTCAAACTTATTCCTGTTAAGATTTAAGTCAGAGTCTGTTCCTTTAGAAATTTTTTTTTCTTTAGGTTGTTCTTTTATACGTAGCTTTTATCAAAATACTTTTAAGATCTGAACTTAGAACACATTTTAGGTATGATCTAAATATATTTTCCATTTGAGTGTGTGTTACATTACAGAGACCAAGCAAGAATTTTAAGTTTATGCCTCATATGAATTTTGCAGGCTGGACGATTCCCTTTGAAATTTCCTTGTAGAAATTCGGTTGCAATTTGCGCAACTTTAAAATGTAACCAAAAATGTAACACAAACTCATCTGGGGCACATTTTAAGCCCTTTTACTGTGATGCGGATCCTAGATGTGCCTCAAAATGAAAGCTTTCCTTAATTAAAATTAGCAACATTCTTTGGAACAATGATTGAAGGTGCGCAAATTCCTATAGAATAGTTAAACTGCAGACATTTAGACCAGATGTAGAACAATTAGTGCTTTCATGGTGTTGCTCAAAGTCTTTAATAACACAGAAAAAAGTCACTAGATTTATTGCTAGTTGTTATTTTTTTTAGAAGAAACTCGATAGAGAGTTCTGAAACTTAAATGTGAAGACAGATTTGCTAAGTTGGTAACAGTGAAGCTATAAACGCTAACTTGTCAAAGTAACCACCCTACTAAACCCACAACTTTTAGCCTGGTCCCTCAATGTTTCTTGTCACCAATGATTTTGGTGGCCTTTTTTGAAATGTTTTTGTATTTTTTTTTGTTTTTTTAATCGGGCTTCCTTTCAGGAAGGATGCTGTTGACACTGAGTTTATACACATTTGTACTGCTCTGGCTGGTTAATCATAGCATTAAAGTGCTAGCACCAGCCTTGATAATTAGAAGAAGAGAGAATCAAGCAGTGTTTCCAATTTAGCGACGTTCTCTCTAAATTTAGCCGGTTTTCAGACCCCGCTAGCAAAAAATTTTCAAAAAAGCAACTATCGACAAATCTAGTGACTTTGAGGGGCTACTGGAGATTTTTGGAGACTGACGTGAAGTCACATATCATCAGCTTTTCGTAAGAAGCAGTGTGTGCTGCCGCGAGCCCCCTCACACACCGCTGACAGGCGGCCCAGACCTCACATAAACTAGACGTGCCCTCCCCCACATCCAGACTGAAAATTACGCATGCGTGAAGTTGCCATCTCTACCTTCCTGCATGCTAGCGCATTGCAATACAATCAATTATGAAAATTACGCGATTACGTCATTTAGCGACTTTTTGCGACTTTTGGCACAGCCAATAGCTACTTTTCTTACAGACGGGTTGGCAACACTGGAATCGAGGATTCAGAGGCAAATTCAGTCTTGGGTCATAAACAATCAATGGCATTTCTTATTTTTTTTATTTCATGGTCTTTCTGGCCTGCGGCTGGATAGCGTGGTTATGATTGGTCCCGTGCGCATTCATCACTCTATGCCACAGTGAAGGGTTAAACTATAATAAACTTTGACTGTGGGCACTAACTTATACAGTGCTGCACTTGATCATGGGGTCCCATAAGGAAAGTTCATGCTCAAAGCTTAATAGAAAGGCTGTTTTATGAAAAAAAGGATGGAGACTTCTAGATTCTATTTTTTAAATGGTTTTATATGAAATAAAGAGGAGATTTTGTTTTCTATGGTTGATGCTGTTTTAGCTGTTTTACCATAATGTCTAATGTTTAAGGAGCTGCCTTAAATTGCCTCCACTACTAGAGGAATCCTCTAAAAAACTGGCATAGAATGCGTTATCCAAGAAAGAATATGAACTTTAAGATAAATCTAAATTGCTGGCAGCTTCTGGAACTATCACACTGTGCTTAAATTGTCCGCTAACTCTAAACCATGTAGCAGAAAATTGGTTCAGTTCATCTTCCTGGTCCTTCCTACAAAAGCGTCTTTGTACTTATGAGCTCTACTTAAAAACGAGAGCTTATCAAAGAAGACCTGCCACTTTTTGAAAATAAGCACAATTTCACATAATTGTTCAAATTTCCTCAAAGCTATTTCCTGATGGTATGAAAATAATAAAATAATGCAATGTAGAGAAGAGCAAAAAAGGGCTGTCATTTAATCCAGACAAGAGAAAGAGGTGAGGATGAAGAATAAGAAGGGAAGATAAGAGAGAAAAGGACACGGGGATTGAAAATGGAGAGAGATGAGATGGCAGAGAAGCACCGGCACTGACAAGAAGGGCAAATTATGAAGAGGCAGAAACAGAGTAAATGGAGTAAAGACAAGAGAGGAGAGAGAAATATTATATATATGTGAGTCTGCTTTAAGACGATTTGTCAGTTTCCAGCTACCTCCTGTGACTTTATTGATCAAGGAGGAACAGTGTTAAGTGAAGCTGTTATATAAAAGGGAGGGAGAGGAATATTGATGATACCAGTGAGGAGCGTGAGGAGTCCAATCTCACTGGAAATGTGAATTTAGACCCTAAGAAACATGATAGAGTATGGCTGAGACCGCAATTTGTTTCTCCTTTTTCTTTGTGTGAAGGCAGAGATGGAATCTATAAATCACGCATCTTTGTAAGACAGCTAAAAAGAAAATGAATAACTGTATGTTTACGTAAATGAATAAGCAAAGTTCTCTAATTCGTGACTGTGTGCTTCTTTAAAATTAGTAGCGACTTACCCACAAAGCAGCCGGGGGATTTAATGTAAGAATTAATCATAATATTATGACGCTACATCATGTTTAGCGCATTCATCATGAGTTCCCGTGTGTGGGAGAAATGTTACTTCTATATTTGTTCATGTCAGGGAGGATAGGGACATCCTACGGAAGATCTATTTGTGCTCCCATTAAATATTTGATTGGTGTCCATATTACAGAGGATAAATACATCTTTGTTAGATGTCCAAAAATAGCTGAGCTTCAAGACTGAAGAAGGACCTTCATGTAAAACACAAAAGCAGGGTTTGGTTGAAAAACAATGACTATCTTTTTGGATAAAGTTTTATTCTGTTTGGATTTTTTTTTTTGTTTGTCCACAGTCCTCTTAAGAAATATTTCTCACATAATCATTGCAAGCAATTTTATTATTTTAATTTAGGTATTATGTACTTTAGAAATATTTGTTACAAAATGAGTAATTTATCTGTATTTTGGTAAAAAGTATTGTGTTGATTAAACAAAATGGCAGAAAACTAGATTTGTGGGAAGAGCTAGCTTAAAAGGTAGCTTATATTAGCCTAGCTTAAATTTAGAGTTTAATTCTTTCTTTTATAAGTGGCAGTTTAGCTCTAACACAGATTACAGTAAAGATAAAAAAGTAAAGTATAAAATAAAAGCACTTAGCCTGTGTAATTGTGAAATCATAACCATCGATATTAATATTGCCAACATTTTTTAGCAATATTTTTGCTTTAAAGTAAAAGCTAATAGGTGGTAGCTTTTATACAAACTACTGAATTGCGTAGTATTTAATAAAAGAAGAAGAATGTTTTGCTTAAGGCTATAATAAAATTATCATGGTGAGAAAAAGTATTTTATAACATCTTATTAAGTTTAAAAAATAATATTCTTTTATTTTGGAAATGAAAGCTAACAGGTTAGTTTTGCTTTGGGGCACAAAGTCATAGTTTATCTTTAACGTTTTCCAAAATAACACAAGTTGATTTTTGGGTGCAGAGTTAAAAGAAGTTAGATTGTGTTTTTACAGGAAAAGTCAATTTCCTTAATGGTGTTAAAAATAATTATTGCAGTTTTTAAATAAATGCTTGTAGCCCATTAGCTTAGCAATAGTATGGACTAAAGAATACTTCAGTAATATTGCGAGATGTACACCTGTGTTCTGTAGTGGTTAGCTGAAATGAAATTATTTATTAAACAAGTTTTTGACTGTTTCAAAAATTTCATCAAAGATTATCTTAACTTATTACATACTAATTGCAAGCAGGTGATTAGCTTAGCTACTACATAAATAATATCATTACCAAAATAAAATAGGTTACATGTTTGACATTATTTTTTATTGCTAAAGTATATTTGCTCTTTTATTTCTATAAATAGTTAGAATGATATTTTGTCATTTTTTTAAAGTTAGCAAAACAGCTAACAGTTAACAATAATTGTTATGGCCTGCTGACTTTAGTTTTGCTGTATTACACTATATCAGATTCAGAGATTATTCTTTGGTTTATTTTTATGTCCTGATGCATCCTTTTTTTCAGATTTTAAAATGGGTAATACAGGAAAATATCAAGCTTAGCTCTTAGCTGAAACGTTTCCAAACTAAACCTGTAATTTGACATAAACACATAACCTGTGAACATTTATCCTCCAATACCAGACTCAGTTAAAACAAATGTCTGTCTAATCTGCCTTACAATCTGGTGGTTTTCAAGTTTTCAAGCATACATTTCACAAATTTATGAGGCAGCCCCCCTATAAGTTGCATAATTTATCTAATAGTTTGTATAATAACTACTTTTTGTTTTTAAATTTTAAATCATGTTCAATATAAAATCCTACCCCCTGATAGTATTTTTTTGTTTTTGTTTATGCTTATGTAAATATTTTTAAATTTACAATTGTCAAAAAGCTGTAACATACCAACCAGTAATAAAAGTAATAAAAAAGATTTTTTTTTTTTTTTTAATATCCTTCCCCCTTTTTTTTTAAAGCGTCGTGCTCATGCACGGCAGCAGACTATTATGAGTTTCAGAGGAATAATTTCTCTTGCAAATGTTCCTATTAAATTGAGATGCAGACTGTTTAGTGGAGGCAGAGAAATATTCCACATGAATTTTCCTTTTCTTTCCCCCCATAAGTCCAGAAGGAGACTTAATCAACCGTAAGAGCGTTGAGTTTCTCATCCAGATCTGGACCTTTTTTTTTTTTTTGCTTATCGGTAATTAAACGGGCCCCAGCTCCCCACGGCTTTCTCGAGTTCCTCTGATAAAGAACCGCTAATGCTTTGGATGGGAACTGAGTGCCCCCCCTCATTTTCTTCTTTTTTTTATACATATATTTGAAATGCTTTCCTCTGAATATCACCTATTATTTCATAAAGCTTAGGAAATAAAAGGAATAAACCAGTCTCTGGTTGTCTCTTTCTCTCCACACTACCACCCATTGGGCGACGCAGCTCATCACATATGACAGGTGTCAGATGAGTCACCCATTACTGGGGAGAAAAAAAAAAGGTTGTGTTTTTTTACAAAGATAGCTCACAGTTCAAACACCCTGACCTCATTAGTAACAATATGAAAAAATAAAAATGAAGACATAATGTCACTGAAAGAAACAGCAAGAGATCTCAGGGTCTTTTAATAACAAAGTTTTTTATGTATTGAAAATGGACGTTATAACCAACCAAACCTATAAAGGACAGCTTCCGTAATAATGAAACCTGTTGATCAGACCGCGCATCATACGCAGGTCTGTATGTGAGTGTTATGAGTCTCTTCCCCCCGATGTGTGTTTTTTTTGGACAGCGGTTGCCGATACTGACGGATTCGTTTGGAAGCTGCCTATTGCTGCTATTCTGGGCTGATATTCATTATCTTGAAATATGGCTGCTGTCAAAACAAGAACAACAACCAAAAAAAAAAACAGATAACGAACAGCGGAGAGACTTTTCGTCTTCTGTAGAGTATCTTGAAAAAACTTCTCAGGCTGAAGATGTTTAAAAAAGGAGGCAGGTATTTATATAAAGTATTACAGTCTTCCTTATGTTAACGGGAACTTTGAAAATCTTTGACTTTGAACTCGGCCTTGAACCTAAAAAAAGCAACACAAAAAAACGGCCTCGTCATCTTCCATTCCCTTCGACCATCATGCCTCTCGTGACCCGGTGACACTATTGACTGAATGCTTGATGAGGATGCTGAGGAGGTGAAATCGAGCACCATATGATAAGATTATAGGCCCCTGCGACAAACCTGCCACTCCCATCCTGCACACACTTTATGGCCCACTGATAATGTGACTTACAGAAAATTCACAATTCTCGAAATTTTGACATGACCGTCTTTATATTTTATTGAAATTTTATGTTCAATCAAAAGTAGCATCTAACAGGAAGGTTGAAGAAAGAAAATACATGTTTTGATGATTTTTTTTTAAACCCAACCTTCAAAAGTAACCTAAGAACATCTTAAGAGCCTAAACACTGCAATGTTACAGTGACATATGGTGGTGGCAGCATCATGATGTGGGGGAAGGTTAAAGGAAGATGGTAAGAGTTAAAGAAAGACAGATAAAAAATTTTTTTTGTATAGTGACATTGAAACTGAATATTTATGTAAAGCTATGCAGATGATACATCCTTTAGTTGACAACAAATTTAGTTGACAAGTAACCAATAAGAATCCTAAATCTATTCAATCTATTTAAATTCATTGTCCCTCGTTTACGAATGCAGACACTTCAGATATGTTGACATTTGCAAAAATACAAGTTGGAATCACAAATTTCTGAGTACGAAGTTATTGTTACACTCCCTGCTAGCTGGTGGTTGTAATGCGCTGAAGGTCGTTCGCCAACCACTAAGAGACTTATTGATCGAACCTTCAATTGTGTGTGTTTAAAACAACTTTTCAGCTAAACAATTTTGTCTTCTCCCTGTTCTGCCAATTTAACGGCGGTTGGCAAACGACCTGATTATTAGCGCCACCGACTGGTACGGAGTGTAACTGTTTCACCAATTTATGATTAGTTGTTGCATTTTTACAGTTGTAACCTAGATTTGTAATATCTAAACTGATGTCACCTGTATGTAGAAGCTAACAAGAAACAAATACAAATATTATATTTAATCCCGTTAACTGGCTTATGTTTATAAATTCAGCCAGTATACGGTTTTATTGACAGTGATCTTACCCCATACGATGGCCTTAGTTAAATCTGACTGTGATTAAACAGTTTGGCAACAAATGATAAAGAAATGTTTGTACTCTGCATGTGCAAAGCTGATGGAGACATACTACAAAAAGCTTTCAGCTGTAAATGTGTCCCAAGGTGGTTTAAAAATGACTGAATCAGAGAGGCTGAGAACAGCTGAAGGCTATGTTTTGTTTTCACATAAAATCCTAATAAAATGCATCAAAGTTTCCATCTTTTACCCATAGTGCTTTTCTCGATAACTTTCACTGTTATGTTTAAATTTGACAGAATTACTTTTCTCATTTGGAGTACAAAACAAGCTTTTTATTTCAGTAGTTTGCCAAAATGTGGACGAGAAAAAAAAAAAAAGAATCAAAGCATAGATGCTTTTATGCTTTGAGTAAAATAATAACGCAGGCCATCAGAGAGATGCCTTCTGCAGGGCACAAATAGATTCCATATAAACTAAAGCATTTCCTGAGAAGAAAATTACATCCATTGACGACACTTTCCAATTTTCTATCATGCTTTTATGTAATGTTTGATGGCTTTCTTTTATTTATTTATTTTTTTTTTAGCTAGATCACAACACAAGCATTGCTATTTACACCAGATTCAGTACTTATACTCCCTGAATGAGTGTTCGTTTGGCTCCTGGCAGTGGAAGTGTAGCATAAGATCAAGTGTTCTGCTCCTCTTTATTTCCAGCTTAAGTTAATTTGAGCGCAGGGAATCGAGCGTAATTAAGTTCGGAGATGAATGTGTGGGAATGTGTTTGGTTTTGAGTCCTTCCCTCATATGTGCAAGAGTTAACTAACAGAAGAGACTTGGACATAAATTTAACGGAAGCAAATCAAATGAATCCCTAACCCCCCAATGTAATTATTTCCTCTTCACACTCTTTTTTTTTTTTTGGCTGGCCGATGGCTGTAATGACTTTGAAAGAGAGGAATCGGCTCCATCGAATTGGATCTGATTTGTAAAACGCCGCTCAACCTTGACCTAAAGTTCTCACTTTTTCATATTTTGACAGCCCGTGTAATCATTTTAGTTTAGATCTAAACAGAGCAAAGAATCAATAAAAAAATCCTTAATTCTTACAGGGAGGCTTACTTCAATCTCTCGTGTTCCCTGTAGCTAAAACTCATCGTGCCATGTCCTTTCCCTCCCTTCTTATGTTTGGACTTACAGAAACTCCACTCTCGGATCATGGATCTGTCTGCGGCTGATCTGCTGCTGGAGCCGGAGAGAAGCAAGGCTTTCCTGCTTTCCAGGAACACAGACTCTCCTTCTACCGTAAGCAGAAACAACCTCCACCCTACATCTGCATCTCACTGCCTCTACGGAGTGAATTTTTCCTATTATTGTTGCAAAGAACATATTTTATAAATTGTATTTTGAGAAAATAAAACATACAATCCAGGAATGAAACTTTGAAAAATGTCCTGTTTTTCAAATTTATTTTTTCAATTACTTTTTTCCACCCAATATTATTGTTCCAAAAGTAAGGATTTTTAAAATTTTTATTACAGATTCAATTTTTCAAATCTCTCTTTTTTAGACTGAGTTTGATGAAATAGTGTTTCACATATCAAATTCTCTTTCCTTCAAGCCCATTGAAACGCTCACTATTGACCAATAAAAATGTTGCTGCTAATCTTCAAGCAGACCAGAAGTAAATGGAGTATGATCCGTAAAACATGATTTGAAAAGAGTTTGATTTTGTGAAAATTTCATCTGAAAAAGAAAACATTTGAAAAATGAAATTTGAAACTATAAGATATGTAAAAAAAAAAATTTAAATAAATAAAAAAAAACGATATTTGGAAAAATCAAATATGAAAAGAAAAGTTGCTCAGAATTAATATGTTTTCCAAAAGTTTAGGGTTTTTTTGAGTTTTTACATTTTTTGTTTTTTTCGTTTTACTACACGTGCTGTTTTCTTTATCCAATAACCCCTTTGCCACATTTCTTTTCAAATCTTCATTTTCAAACAAAAATTTTTAAGAGCAAAACAATTTTTTTTATTCACAATACATTTTTTCCTTTTAATTTTCATTCAGACAAAGTTTTTTTATTCAAATTTATATGCATAACATATTTTTTTCTATCATTTCTATGTACAAAACACTTTTTATTCAAATTTCCATTTACAAGACATGCTTTTCATTTCAGTTCCTATTTATAAAACATATTAGTTTTAATTTCCATTTAGAAAACTTTTTTCTTTCAAATCTCCATTTATGAAACATATTTTGTTTTTGTTTCCAGTTTCTATTTCCCTATGTTTTATGTTTCTTAAAAAATCTGTTCTTTGCTGGCCACAATAATAGAATAAAACTCACTCTTTATGCCACCTCTTCCTTATACAGACCCAGCGATATGGAGCCGTGACCTCTCTGGTCCTCCTGCAAGTAAAAACCTCTGGTATCACTGGGCGCTAAGAGGCATAAATCCTTGTCATATTACCAGAAAACCATCGATTCAGACTCAACGTCAGTAAAAAAGACTCCATAGGACACTGAGGAACATTAGTCATCTTATATATTATGCATCAAGGCTTGAGATGAGTTTTCTTCACTCTTCCCCCTTGAGAATGCCACCTGATAAACTGAAACCAAGAAAGGCGAATTATGAATCCTTTAAATGTCCGGATATCTTTCAAAACCCAAGTGGCACTTCTTGGAGATTAGCAGAATGGTATTTTCTATCAGTTTATCTCTGCAGTGAGATTCTAATTTGATAAACGTGTGGAGATGTGGCAACAGCACATTAAAAAAGTTGGATATCTTAGCAAGATGTTCCTCTGGGAAGATTAGGTTGGTCGGTGATGTTTTATCATTTTCTGAAATAACATCAAGATTGTAATTAGATATGCGAAAGCAACTAGAACTGAAAGGCAGAATAAAAAAAAATTATATTTTATGCAAGAATCTCGGTTGAAAAGAAGAAAGTGAAGAAACTGGGTGCAAAAGTTTGAATTTAATGTTGACTATCTTTAATTTTTGCAAAGTTAAGGCTAAACCTACTGGTTCAAGTCATTAGCAAATAGAAATTTAACAAAATTCTTCTGGTGCTACGCTGTCCACTTATTTAGTCACTTTCCTTAGCAGAATTGGTTGTCTTCATTTGAATCAAATAGCTTAATTTTAGACGACTTCATTAGAGAAACCAGTTTTCCAAATGAAGGGTAATTTTATTTTCGTGTCAGAATATCTACCTTGTCCAGGATTCACCCATTTAGAAGTTTTTCTGTTTAGAAGTGGATTTTGTTTTCCATAGAAGCGGCATAAATGACTGACGCCATGATGTTTCCGAGATATTTGTTCCTGTCGTTGAGGCTAAATGACCTAATGTCTTCTTTTTCTCTTTGGGCCCTATTTTGGGTTCATATTAAGAGTTATTGGTTTTACTAAATACATCACCCAAGCTATATCTCTACATATGGCCTCTATGTACATCTACCTGGATGTTGGACCAAATTTGGAAGAGTTCATTGACCTTGTTGGTTTACTAGCACAACATGTTCAATGTAGTTGAGGTTAGGCTATTCTAAACACTTAATACCAGCTTATGTTGAAATCTAATCATGCCCAAGTTTTTACCATTTCAGCAAAACATTTACTTTAAGATAATAGAAAGATTGGGAATAGCACTGAAACTTGTTATTTTCATGGAAAGTGGTGGAACTCCAGTATTTTACTTTATTTAGAAGCAGGTTGTGCTTTAAAAGAGGGCCATGCTCTAGAGATTGTTGGCTTTTTGGATAAGTGAGACAATTTCTGGATGAATGATAAGAAAAAGAACTAAAAAAAACCTTGTGACAAAATGGTTAGAAAACAAACACATGTGGGTAATCTGGCAGAGCAATGACTCACAGAAACCAAAGAGGGTTTGAGGTCAATACAGTAGACGATACTGACAAATTGTAGACGATGATTAAAGCCAATTGAGGTTAGAATTATGCCCCAAATAACTTTAATAAATACTCATACCAGCAGTTTTATTTAAACACACACACACACATAAACTACTCTCCAAACTCATTTTTAACATTTTATCCCTTCAGATTTAATACCACAAGGCCCCCATTATATCACTAGCACGAGTTCATGCTCCTTGTCTTGCTTTTTATGCGCCCGTAAATACTTTCCTACTTGGGTTTGGACTTGTTTCTGTGCCCTCACGTCAAACTTCGTTGCTTTGAGGGTGAAACCAATAGCAGAAAGTAAGCTGCCTGTGATTGGCCACTTTTAAGGAAGTCCGGCCTCTTGAGATAGCACTGTTTACTTCCTGGCTAGTAATGTTAGCAAAGCGTCTTCAGGCTAAGAGCTGACTTCTGACTTCATATTCAATATCAATCTCTGTCATTAAATGACAGTTTTCTGCTCTGGGCATAAAAGGACAAATGCTTAACAATAGCTGCAAACTGATTATAACTGTAAATGTCTTGTGTTCAATATCAAGAGTAAAGCCAACATTAGCTTAGCTCATATGAAGTTTCAAATTTGACAATAATCATTATAGAGCATATTGCTATTGATGTCAAAACATATTCATGAAGCTCAGTTATTTAATGATTAATTCAAATAAGTTAGATTCATCTTACGTAACTTTAAAAATTTTTAATTCTTTAAGAGACCAGGAATAGACAAAATGGAGCACAATAAGTCAAACTTCTACTGAGAACATATGAACGATGTGTGTTTAATGTGAAAAACAACAATTCATCAAAGGCTTAAAATTATTCTGACATCCTTGTACATAATAAGTTTATTTATGACTTGCTCTAATAATGTAGATATATACAGATTAAGTTTTCTCAATTAGAAAAGTTTGTCCCCTAAACCATTTTATATTTCCTACAGGAGGTTCAGTTAAGTGGAAAGCCAGGGCTCCCTGTGGCTAAATGTTTGAGCCAGCTGAGTCTGACTGTGCCCCCGCCCATCTACCCACGCAGCAGCTGCAGCAGCAGTGAGATATCCTTGTCGAGTGCATGCAGTGAATTCTCCAGCGGCTCGTACACCTGGAATGATGGACGCTCCTGTGGGAAAATGGTAAACCCCAAACGTCGGTTCCACAAAACAATCACGAGTGGCAGCTCATCAAAGTCCCCTGTTCATTTGAGGCCCTAATTAATCCCATGTCCTCCTGAAAGAGTTTGATGACCGTGACTTAGAAATACTTTTGAAACTTTCTCATTGAAATTTGTTGATATAAATAATACATTTAAAATGTTAGGTAAATGCAAGATATGATCATTTTGTACTTTTAATTGTCTAACCATAACCTTAAGAATTACCTCAGAAGAAGTCATGCTGACATAGAAAGAAATGCAAAAAATGACTAATTACAAGTTCTATTTTTTTCTCTCTCTGCCTTAAAGTCTTCTCTTACATGGGAGAAGAGGCTGAGTTTGGGTTCATCAGCTCCCAGTAACATCTGCGCTCCCCCAGAGGAGCAACGGCCCACAAGATGCAAGGAGAGCCACATATTAGAGGGACTAAGGAAGCTTCAGAGGAGGAAACACAGAAGTTCCTCATGTTCTTCAAAGGTGTCCAGATCAGGGTACAAAGACTGTATGAACTCCAATGAGGGCATCTACTCCCTGGGTATTAAGGGTGGCAGTAAAGGGGTTACGAAACCCAGCCATTGTGGCAGGACTTCCGCTGCTCGCAGCAAACAGTTCTTTTATGACTCGGATGATGCCGATGATGAATTGGCACAGTCCAGCTGCAGAGATAACATCCCCACCAAGGACTGTTGGTTTCACTGTAAAAGACTCTCGCACAGCATCTCGGACAGTTTATGTAGCTGGGAGGGGACCCAGGAAGGTGGAACTGGACTAGGTGCTTCTTCAGGACTAATGGTTACAAACCCTTGCTCCAACTGCGACTCCAAAGAACGTCCAGAGAAGCTTGTGAGTTTCGTCAATAATTTTCTCTCAGACGGAGAGCACAAATCCGCTTTTAGTAAACCTTCAAAGCTCCACCCCCCTGACCCAGAGAGTCCCAAGCGCCTCTGTGATGTAGACAACCATGAAAAACTCAACTTAGTAGTCGAGTGCAGTAATGTCCGGACGTCCTGTGACCAGCCAACAGAGCAAGCAGAGAGGGAGTTTAAAAGACTCTCTAGGGATGCTGCAAAACTCCTCAAACAGAAATATTTGGGTAAAGACCAGGGACGCACCCAGTCTGCCGATGGAAGAACCAGACCTTTTAGCCTGATGAAGGAACCAAAGGCATCCAAATGCACCCAGTCTGAAGAAAGCATATTGGCTATATTTGATGCAGAGGGTGAACCTATTGAGCTTTGCCCCCAAAGACTTTCAGCAGAAGCAGATGAAATTCAAGGTGGCAAAAAAATACCTAATTATGCAGAATTAGTACCACAAGAGAGGCCAACAAGACAAATATCTGCAAATACAAGAAACTATAACGTTCTTGAATCTCCAGAAAAGTCCTCGGAGTGTGACACCAGGACTGCTAAATCGGTCAATAGCAGAGAGGGAAGTGCAGAGAGACTGTCTTTGCAGCTGACGCCTCAAAGAAAACTTATAAAACCTCCAAGCCTCCGTGCAAGTAAAGGTCAATCTATCCCTCCATTAAATGATGCTGCTTGCTCCAAGTCTAGTGGTTCAAAGATACCTGGTCGTAACAAACCATCAGCATCACCATTGAGGGTGTCAAAAGGTTCAACTGAACCGAGCAATAGTGGAAACTCAGGATACTCCAATCAGGAGAAATCCCCTTCTTCTCCTACAGTAAAAATATCAAGATTCATCAAAACACAAACAAGCTCTCAGAGCCCAAAGGCTGTGAACTCCAAGCTTTCCAATAGGACTGAATGGAGTAAGGGTCCCTCATCCACTTCTCCCCACCTCCCAAGGAGGCTCTTGGAATATGGTGACACTAGTGAACAACCAACCAGAGACAAACACTGTGAACCTAGCAAAAATAAACTCAGGTCTCCCTCTCCTCCCCCTCCCCCGGGCCGCACCACCTCCTTACTGATCAGACCAAATTATGAAAGTTCACCTCAAGCACATAAAACAGGGGTGACTCAACCATCCACATTAACCACTGGGAGGGGCCCTCCCCCAAGTTATTACACCTCATTAGCACCAAATATGCAAACCACTTTACCCATCAAGGATAAAGACTGTTTGGATTTGGACGCAGGCTATGGGACTGCACTTGCACCTCAGAAACTGGTAGAGAAAACCAGTCAGCACCTTCAGAAGTCCCCCGTTGTGACTCAGACTCCGACTAAAGGCACTTCCAAACGAACAAAAGACTACCTCCCTTCTGCAAACTCAGGGTGTGCTCGCGAACCTGATAATGCACCTAGAAGCTCAAAGAATGTCCCTCCTCCTTACAGTGCCCTAAGAGTGTCCTCCCTACAGAATTCATTTGCAATTAAGAAAGGACCCGATCATGAAAATGTTCACCACACAGTGCAGAAGACCTCTATAAGTTTACCCATATCCTCCCATGACTCCCCCCAGTGTCAGACAGAGCCGCAGAATGGTAAAGCCATAACTAGCCCCCCTGCCTCTGCTATTATGTCACCTAACCATGCAGAAAAAGCCTTAAAGACTCGTATCCCAATGGGTTTTAAAGCCTTTTTAAAATCCCCTCCTACAAATAAAAGTAGTCCCACTGTTCCAGGGAAACAAGAGAAAGATCATATCAACTCAGTCTCCAAGGAGACCGTGACTTCCAATGCTTCGACTCAGTGTGACGCCTTGCAAGCTGTGTACAGTATTGATTTGCCACCCAAGATGTCTTCAATGGAGGGGAAAGAGGAAGTTCAGTGTTCCACGCAAGAAGAGGAAGTGCCCGCCAATGTCTTGCCTGAGGAAGGCGAAGGTTGTGATAAGGGGAAAAGGAGTAGTCAACTCTTTGGTCGATCCATATCGGTTACGACAAAAGCCCACCTGAAACCAGCTTTAGGAATGAACGGCGCCAAAGCTCGTAGTCAGAGTTTCAGCACCAACTACATGGAGAAACCTAATATCAATGGACTTGAAGGTCCAGGGAAAGTTCGGACTCAGATCATTACCAACTCAGGTGAGAGGGGAAACTCCCTGTCAAGGCAAAGTTCTTTGGAAGTCCCCACTGGTGGGTTAGCCGAGAGCCCAGTCCATTCACCCAGGACGAGGCTGAGTCACTATGGAGGCATGACAGCTTCAACCAGCACCAACGGCCTCCCTGACAAAACCTCTAAATTTGGTTCTAAGTGTGAAGGCGTCACTTCGCCTACACATAAAGAAGTTCGAAGCCTGCCATCGAGCGAGAAGACTAGTTTCAATAACACCCGGAAACCAAAAGTTGCCTCTCATCCACAATTTCAGTCCCATCTATCCTTCTATGGTTCAGAAAACCCTGCAAGAGAGAAGGAAGGCCTGGTTACCATTCCTAACGAACCAGTCAAAACCCAGTTGGACACCCAGATTAAACCAACAGAATCAGAGGAGCAGAAAATCAGCCCAACAGCTTGCACAATTGAAGAGAAAGTCATGATGGGGATCGAGGAAAACTTACAAAAATCCCAAGAACAAGAGAAGGTAGCAGCCAGCGAGGCCAAACAAAAGACCGGCCCATCTCTTGCAAACTGGTTCGGCCTCCGGAAAAGCAAACTTCCGGCTCTGAGTGGCAAAAAGTCGGACTCCCCCAAAGGGAAAGAAGACAAGAAGGACTTAAAGGTCGGATCTGTCCTTGGGGGAAAACAAATCAAGCCCGAGAAGAAGAAAGACAAAAAAAAGGAGAGCCAGGACGTACAGAATCTATCTGAGATGAACAACAAGCTGAGCTCCATCATGGACCACTGCAACAATCAGATGGGTCAGATCGCCAGTCAGATCCAATGTACAACGGCCTTCATCGGCAAAGACCAATTCGTCAAAGACCTCCTGGGCAGGTGGGTAGAGAAGTGTTACACTCAAACTGTTCAGTTATTGAAATCAGCTCTTTTCAGGCAACTCAGAAAAAGCTAAGAAAAGCTCCACATATACTTATCACAGTATGGATTTTCCACTTTGAATCCCATCTGACAGAAAGAGCATTTCATGCGGGCTGTTTAACAACAAATGAGATTTTTGTGTGTGTGTGTATTTCATGGGTAAGGGATCTGTTTGCTTTCATGAAAAGAGCAGGTTTCTGCAATTTATCAGCTCTTCGGCTTGATAAAGGAGCTGACAGACATAAAACCAAAATCTCATTCCCCCGCAGGACGGCTGTGAAGGTCAATGGCGTGACAGGCTCACCGCCGGCCATGTCAACGACCAAGAAGCACGGTGAAACGAAGGCCGACATGCAGATCTGTACTGAAACGGCAGTAAGTGGGCAAACTTCTACCCAACTTTTGTTGCAGTTCTCCGTTTTGGACAGATGCTAACATGCAAATTCCCGCAGGCTTTTCTTTTTGTTTTACACTCAAACAGCACTTCCATCCGCCTCTGCAGCTTCATATCCCCGGAAGGCTCCCTATTGATTCACATTGTGTTCTTACTCAGCCTACTGTACAAAACACTTTTTTATTTTCTTATGTTTGTTATCAGCTTAGGTTGCTGCGTGGAATGTCAACAAGGATGAGCAAATCGGAGGCTTAAATTAGCCTTCACCTAGCAAACGGGAAAGTATTTACACCCATTTAGCTGAATCGAACAACACGATTTTATGGCTTTTACTGAATATTTTATGGCAACCAAAACATGATTATGAAACTCCATTCTTTGCTAGTAGAGTTAGATCTAGACTCTAAAATTGCCCATTGTTTTTACATTACCTCCTTCTCTGTCAGATTGAAGGGTTTCGCATCCTTTCTCAAGGCTTGTCAAAGATTCTCAGCTAAAATCAGGCCTGGACTTTGACTGGGCCATTCTAAAAGGTGCATTCAGACTGAACAAAGCAAACTGAGGAAGCACTTTACATGTTGTCCCTTTGTAAAGGCGTGGATTAACGGTCAGCAATGTGGAAAAACAAACAAAAAAACTATTATATAATTATTCTATAACTATTATTACATATTTATATAATTAATACTTTTTTTGATGCATTAATAGCCATATTAAAAATGTTGAAAATAAACAATATATTACCACTTTAATGGTGGTAGTTTTTTCAATTAACCCTTTACGGACGATGGGAGCGCCC
>JAUZNJ010078274.1:0-24440 GCA_034780135.1 Jordanella pulchra
TATATAGTCCATATTAAGTCAAAAGAGCAAGTCCTAAAAAAAGAAAATAATTTTAACAGAACAAACTACACCCTGAAAGCAAATAAGTAACTATAATAGTTCAAATTGACTGTATTTATTAAATCTAAGACAGAGAGATAAAGGGGTAAACATTAACCAAAAATCTTAAATCTAACTGAAGGTTATTATAGAAAAAGGCTGACTACATCTGCCTCCCTGGATCGGGCTCATCTTAATTATACTTAATCTATACTTTTTATTATCTAGAACAATACTGATATTAATAAGAGATCAGTGCATCTCTAATAAAAATTACTTTATAACAATCAGCAATTGGTTTCTGATATGAACATAGACAACAGGCAATGAAGCCTTTTGAAAGACAAATTAATTTGAAAAAAGAAACAACAAATTACTGTTTGTTGGGTTTATATTATACCTTTATTTTTTATTAAAAATATAACCTTAAGTGACTTTGTTTTCCTGCAGATTTCTCTAATATGATTAATCCATTAATCAAAAACGTTTAGTTATTTTATTAGAGGAAATTTATTTCACCAAAATAAGCTAGCTTATTTCCCAAATTTGCAATCTTTAAGCTAAGAAACTATTAAATATGTGCTCTTACAGACTGATATCTAATTAAAGTAAATGTATTTGAAGACAGAAAGTGTTTACTTGATCATTGGATTACATTTCTGTTTTACATTTAATAATGTACATGAATTAACATTAGTTTTCTGCAGCTTTCATTTTTAATTATACAAATAATGCAAAAATGCCCATTCGCCTCTTTGTAATGTTAGTATTAATAGACATGAATAGATGAGAAACAAACAGATAATGTGGGGGAAAAAATATATTTGCAGAGTGTAACATACAACCTTGGATGTAAACACCTCAGACCCCTTTCCCCCCGACAATGGCAGGCTTGATGCCAATGCAATGAGGCAGGTAGGTAAGAGACATCCGTTCCACCTGACCCCATGCAGTTCTGCAGCAACCCCTTTCATTAACTTTCACCATGAAAACTGAGGTTAGGGCAAGAAAATCAGCAGCAGCTGTGATCTTGCCAGACTGTTCACTCGGCTATTTTCACACAGCCAAGTCTATATCTATATTTTCTCCGGCTGATTGGCCAGCACTTCGTATTGGCCTTTAAATCAGCTATTGCTACTTGAAGAAAACTGCACAACCTGTTTAAGCTAAATGCCAGGATTTCTTCAGCATTTTTATAACAACAATACCATTGAAGGTGAGGTCATTATGTAAATTGTCTGCATATATTTAGTTACCTTTCTGAGAAGGTGAAGGGAAATCTCGTGGAAACTAAAGCCATTAGCACAGTCTGCTTCACTGCGGTTTACAATTTTTCTCAACCAGCAACACAAAGATAGCAGCATAATGTGTTTTTGTAATCATTGTTGCGGTGATATTCAGCTGTCAGAAACCAGCTGCCGAGAACCTACCCTCTCTCAAACCCTCCTCCGATTACAAATCAGTGGTGTTACTGCATCAAGGGCCTCTGTATTCCTCTGTGGGCTCCCAAACCAGAGGAAAGGATTCAATTTGGTTCAGTGTGATCTAATCTGAGTCCTGCCAAGTGATAAGCTCTGCTTCTCCCTGGTTTTCCGGAAGTATTGGAAATAAAGCATGGCAATAAGCAAGTTTACCCAATTCATGTCTTTGACGGGCTGGAAGGGACCGCCGGGGAACCAGGATCCTCTGAGGAACAGAATGAGGTAGAGCTGACCTTGGACCATGTATCGCTCATATAATAGCCGCTTTCCAAGCTCACCTCTTGGGATAACTTATGCATTAACATTATCATAGTGTATCCATACATGAGTAGAGAGGTTGGCAAAGAGCCACAGTGTGTGTGCTTGTGGCTCTCAAGCTGTAGCATGAGAAATCACATATATTTGCTGCATCATTAACAATAGGTGCTTTTACAGGAATATTAGTAAGTAATACTATTACAAGCAACAATATCTCAAATTCATTGTAATCAGTCACCTTGATTGAAACAAGGTGAGTGTTTGGAAAAGCATGTGAATCTCTCTGAATGTAGATAATAATCAGGATATAGTGTTGGACAGCTGCCACCCTGGGTGTCCACAGCTCTAGTGTCAAATCCCCCCCAGCAATCACAGAAGGAAAGGAGTACATGGCGTGGGGAGGATGAGTCCCAAAGCATCACATTGTTTGCAACGGATGTTTTGACAGATGCCCTTGTCAAAAAACAAACAAAAAAAAAACATGATAATGTGAGCTGCTTGTGTGAACCTGTACCCTTATGAGTGTGATCTTTGCCCAGGGTAACAAATAAACACAGAAATACTTATTGTGTTGCTGTCTATACAAGTTAAAATGAAGGTTCAGAATTAAAGGAAAAAAGTAAAGCGAACATGGCAGATGGAAGGAGAAAAGAACGGAAAGAGGCACAGAACAAAGGAGATATTCTTTGCTGTGGGGGAGATGTTAATTTAAAGGAGGTTTTACAACCACATACTGATCAATAGCACATTAAATGGAGAGGGGCGTCTTAAGTTTGGACTTAATTGTTCTCCATGTTTTTCATCACTTCTCAATACACTTTAAAATCTTCTTTCTCATAGATAGATTCTAGGGTTAGAACTAATTGCCCTCCATGAAAGATAGAAAGACATTAAAAGTTTTGCAAGGAATGAGGTAAACAAATAGATTTACAATCACAATTTGTGAGAGTGGAGATATATTTTTAAAACCATTTAGGGAAACAGTGCCTACATTTTTTATTTTGAATTCACAAGAGCTCTTTAAGCACAAATCCTTACACAAACTATTTTCCTTTCTTTAATAGGATTTCCCAATAAGTTGATATTCACCTCAATCAAGGGGAGTTAGTGAACAAGAGTTTACAAGAAAAAACAGGACAAACTTGCACTGCCTGCTGTAGATTTTAATTAACAACAGTGGGGACACTGTGC
Source organism: Jordanella pulchra (assembly GCA_034780135.1). Lineage (NCBI taxonomy): Eukaryota > Metazoa > Chordata > Actinopteri > Cyprinodontiformes > Cyprinodontidae > Jordanella > Jordanella pulchra. The sequence continues at coordinate 2,970 of JAUZNJ010078274.1, forward strand.
GCACTGTCTCTCTGGCTTTTTCCCTTTTTGCATGTAATATGTTAAAGTCATGTAAGATTCATAAATCCAAATTTGTTTTTCTTTTTTCCCCTGGCTTTGTGAGAACTCCCCTGTATGCACATATCCTGATCTGCAGTACAAAATACTGCAGTTGTACCCTAAAACCACAGTAACATCTCCTTTTAGGGAAGGTATGTAATAGTAAGCATTGACAACTTTTTGTTGCTAATTCAACAATTTGGCTTAGCAAACCTATTATAGCTTGGTGTGTTGAAGAATGACAAAAATGAAAGCTGACAAACATAAAAGATTGTTGAAATCAACATGCAGCTGAGTATGAGATAAATGATATGTATCCCTTTCATATTTTGTCTGAGATAATGAAACGGTACAATATACATCTGAGCTTGTAGAAATAATATTCAGTCACTTTCACCTTATTACTTTGTCTGGAAATGTAAATGAGGTAACATGGGTGCATATTTAAGACTCTTAGATGAGTCATCGTCCCAAAATTTCCCTTTTTCCAAGATACAATGTGTGCGTTGTGGTTGAGCCTCTGTTAAAATCTTCCGTAAAATCCAGAGTGTGGTTTTTTGTTTAAGCTCTTTTTTCATAGCAGAAAGCAGATTTCTATTGTGTTTTTTTGCAGTTTTTACTGCTAAATAGCTTTAGTAATTTGTAAACTGCTTGACATGTTTTTCTGTGTGTGTGTGTTTGCCTATTCACTTGCTGGTTCCGACTTTAGTTCAAACATAAATGATTAGATTCCAAAAGCCACTGTCCGTTTAAGCTTGTTTCTCAATGTGTACTCCATTGATGAGATTTTGTTATTGTTTCGGAGCAGATCAATGGGTATAACACTGGGCCAGCCCCCATATCAGCTCTGTTGTTCCTATGACAATTTTGTCTTCAAATTCATCTTCGTTTTTAGGGTTGAAACTAGGTATTTATCATACAGGGATTCAACAGCGTTTTCCTCCCGCTTCACTCAGTGTAAATATGGGCAGCTGCTACTTTCTATTTCCCTCATCCTGCACACCATGGTGAGTTTGATTCAGAAATTTGATGGTCCTTAGGAGGAGAAAGCTGGCAGAGAACAGCACACTGCCTGCATTGGGTCAAATGGAAGGAGGTCCTTGTTGAATTTCCTGGAGTGCGAACATTCTGTATAAAACCTAAAGCTATATTCATCGCTCTTGTCCTCCCTCTTGCAATGGTTGAAGCAAAAACTTCTTTATAAAGTCCAAAAATCCAACTTCATGAAAACTTTTAAGCAAACCAGCCAGCAATGTCTCTCCACTGCCTTTCCCACAACCCCCCAGTTATGTAACTCTATGTATGGTAAAAACTCTTACACAAGACATTCTTGTATAATGAATAATACAAACATTGTTTTTTTTGTTTTGTAAATGTTTTTATTTTCAAATTAATTTATTTATATTCCACTGGCCCTACTGTCACAGCCGCTGAAACAGCCGGCTGTGTCCAAACGTTTACCCTAACACTTTAGACGACTCTTGAAAAGTATTCTGGGATATATCTGCTCTTCTACTGATCATGGATGCACACTGCATTTAAAGTTGCATTGTAGTCCACTACTTTTTTCATCCACTAGACATTTGGACAATTATATAAAATGGTGTAACCCTCCCCAGCAGGTAATCTGAGTTACAAGTCCAGAGACATCCTTACATATAAAGAAGTAGTGTACAAACCCATATTTAACTAGCGGTTTAGATGAACATTTAGTTATTTATAAGGTTTTCATGATGAATGTCTTCCATAACACAATTTTCATAAAACACCCACAAAACAACTTTAATATTAACAGATGATCATCAGACAGCCTTTAAGTTGTGTCCACTGTGGCAAAGTGCCATCCATTTAACTATTTAGTTAAATTTGAAACTCTTTGATTGGTTTTTGGTTTATATTAGAGTATAGTATATTCTAATGACCAAACCGCACAAATTAAAAGGTGGAGAATATGTAAATGTGAACATTTACCATGTGCATAGCCATGTTCAAGATCATACACCTAACTGCGGGTGGAGTTTTTGCATCTTTTAAAGCTTCCGAAGGTTAGGTGCAGATTGTCACACAAAAATATCTCCGGTCAATGTTGCCACAAAGGATGCATTGGTACAATATAACAGGATAGAGAGATATTCAGGGCACAGGTAAACATATTTGGACAGTTAAAAATAACAATAGTAAGATTATATTGGAAAAAAAAACCATCTAAACAGGCTGGCTCAAATTGCAGCAAGATTGCAGATAAATTTAAATAAAAAAAAAAAAATGACCGAATTCTTTCCAACAGGGATTTTTTTTTCTTTAATAAAATATAACCATGCAAATAGAGTGGTTATGTTTTATTTTCCTTTACTTTTATCTGTAGCATCTTATTGGTTTGGAATACCAATCTTTCTTTTACAGCCACTCTTAAACTGCCTGCAGAACACGCACTCAGTGCATTTCAGTGTGTAAACCAAATCGGCATGAACATCCCAACATTTCCAAAGCTATTTCTTTAGATCACCAGTCAAACAACCCTGCTTATTACACAAACTAAAAAAAGAAAATGCACAAGCAATTCACCACCTCTTAAAATCTGAAAATCAGGTCCTAAACATTTATTTTTTTTGGTTTCTATCAAGCTATTCAGCAAACACAAAAGGAAAAAAGGAAACGTTTAAAGCAAAGTACAGTACATTTAAATAATACAAAAACAGTATACTGGGTGTTGTTGCAAACTAAAATTTTGATTGTTTAATTTTTTCTGATTTTTTCAGTAAAAAGCCTTAAATTTTACTGTCATAATAACTAAATCTTTTAATGTCACATTTTTCTATGGTGTGGTTTAAGATCTACACAGTACTAGAAAGCAGATAGAAAAGATATACAGCAGTAGCATGAGAAAAGTAAAAACTCCTTGATATCTTTAAGCATTTCACTACAACTCCCATCTGCTCAGTTTAACAGTCAATTTATGTGCAAGCTCCTGCTGAAGGTAGAAAATGACACACAAAGACATACTGACACACCCAAAGAGAAGTAGAATAAAAAAAGAGATGACTAACCTAACCCACCTGAGCTTGGCTCACAGGGATCAATGTCTTCATCGTCACTTGGACACTCGGCAGAAGCCACTGGAAAGTCTTCAGGTGTCTGAAAAAAAAGGATGCACGTTACAAAGACGTGGTGGAAATAAATTCTTAAGCTGTAAGAAAAAGGTGAGATGATTCCCACTCAAAACATCCGAAAGTGGTAATTCTATAGGGTTAGGTTAAGGAGAGTTTGGGCAGATGGCATGTGAATCCAGACAGCTACACTATTTGGCTGCTGGATTTATCTGTCAACACAACAGCACACTGCCTTGGCACTGTAGCAGCTGCTGCTCTGCTTTCAAGGCTACAGCTTCTTTACAAAAACGAGATCAGACCATTGAGAAACAGTTGAGGCTGAAATTCACAACATAATTGTCAAAACACGTGTTCTATCTGTTTCAGTAGTTCATTTGGCCTTGCAGATACCATTCAAGAGGTTGCTAAAAGCCGTCAACTTCACCTATGACATTAAGATGTAAAAGAAGAAAAAGAAAAGCAAAGAAGAGAGAATCATATATTTCAATCTTTATACTATATTTTACTTGCCATTCTCTTCCTCTAACTTTGTGGCTTATGCAATAAAGATTATTACCTTAATCCTGACAAACACAGATCTCTGCTTCAACCTATTTGACTTCAGTTAGAGATTAAACAAAACATTAGAATCTATACATTTGAGCATTATACTATGGGTAGGAAAAACTTTAATTTATGGAGAAGTATAGACATCTATCTTATTTAATAATCTGGATATTTTAGAGGTAACATGTCTTATTCTGAATGATGAAATTTAATCCTAACAGGAGAGAAACAGATTTCAATCAATACTTCCCTCTATCTTTCAATGTGTGTAATTCCCTCTTACAAAATAAGCATATAAAACAAAGCATATTCTATATTTATCTACCACACATGCTCTTTCATTAAATCAATTTCAGACAGTGCACATACTAAAGATGATAGAACAGACCATCTTGGAGAATGGGAAAGGGCAAACAATGTACCAGAAAAAGAACACTGTAAAACATTATACTGCAATGTTTTTTTATAGTCTTGCCTCAGGCCATTTGATCAGCTCTGCGTTAAAGGTCATTTCATTTAAGTGTGGCAGCCTCCTCAAGACCAGGTTAGACTTTTAGATATGTAGTGCTGCTAAGTAGAATGAGCTGCCGCAATAAAACGGCATATTGTTTGTATTTTTAGAATGAGTAAAAAGAAAAAAATGATAAAGACAACATCAGGCACCTAAATAAAGATGGACACTGGCTTGTATTCCATTTGTGCTATTATGTCACTAATGTTTAAATGTGCATCAAAACATCTGCAAGTTGAATTAGCATTGACTCCTCTTAAGATAATAAAAGATGATGTCATTTTGCCGAACATCCATTTGGCTACTCCTAATCAGATTTTTCTGTGACGGTAACATCATTCTGGCTTTCTGAACATGGGCCAACATGATCTTTACATAATAGTTCTGGAAATGATAGATCAAGCCCATTATGGGTGCCGTAGTAGAGGGTCGTTTTAGTTGCATCTATAAAGCGTGAGGCCTGGGGAAGCCGTCCAAATGTAAATTTAATTTGCTGTGCATGAGGCTGATATACAGCATCGGCCATCCAGATGGCAAAACCACCGGATCCTGGAGTGCCACATCAATCACTTCTGCCTCATGATTTGTTTTTCCTGGCAGGAGATCCCGACACACTACACTCTCTGGCAGAGGTACGGGAATCAAGGAATCAATACCGCCTCCCTAGTTGTCCCACCTTACCAGTCTTATTCTCCCTTTCACAGGCCTTAAACTCCATCCGTTAGATTTATTGTTTGGGTGCAGAGAGAAAACATTTTATGTGGCTGTATTATCTACAGGATACCTGCCCAAAGGGTATCTTAAGACGTGATGTTCATATATGTGTTTTTATTCCCTTAAAAACTCAGAATGAGGCCTTAAACTCAATTGCCTACGTACTAAAACCTAGATATTTCTATTCTTCAAGATAACCAAATAGTGCATTAAATCCCAAGGAAACAAAATGTAAACAATTTACAATAATATAAGAATTAGAAAATGTTAGGAGTACTATTCATAATCTTATCAATCATAATACTGTTTGTTAAAACAAATAAAACAGGGAAAAAAAAGACTTTTGAAAAACCAGCTGCACCCCAAGATTCCATAATTGAAGCAATTATTTTTTAAATGATCAGTAACTGGTTATGTTTATTCTTCATAAAAACATTACTTATTATTGACATTTGCATGCGTTCATTTATGTATAGCACTCGTTAGACCTTGTTTGAGACATTGAAGTACATTTTTGTTTCCCAGTGTTGTTTGTTTCTGTGTTTTAGTTTGGCTACTGAGTGGAATTACTGTCCCACCGACAACCCAATGCTTGAAATTGGCAAAATGTTTTTGTGCAAATAAACTTTTTTTTTTTTATTTTACATCCAGGATATTGTTTTTTAAATCTTTTTTTTCTTATTTAAATGCATCATTGCACTTGTGAGATGTGATTCCGTTTGTAAACAAGTGAGCCTTAAAAGTTTTGTATTTTGAAGACCATACCAATAGTGGTTACTGGTGTCCTCTTAGTACAAGGTTTGTTGGTATGTGTATATAAATGTAAAAGATATAAAAAAATCCTCCTTTTGTAGAAGCGGTCAAAATGATTAAGTGCTTTAATTAGAAGCACCTGGATGCAAATTCTCTGTTTAAAAGTCTGGTAAATCCTTTTTATCTAATAAAAAAAATTATGTCTGTTATGTATGTGTGTCTGAGCAAACATGAAATTAATTAACAACACCGGGCTGTCTAAAAACCTGGATAAGTGTGCACTTTGGGTCATCATTTGTTGTGACCATGACCAGGGTGAAATCCAGTAACAAACAATTCATGGCATCCACCAACATCTGGATTTTTTTCAACCAGTGACATGTTAATGTGGTCTACGCATAAGGGCTACTATTACATTTAGCCAATAAAAAACTGGTACTGTAACTTGGGTAGAGAAAGAAAACCAATGTGTGTATAAGAGCAACATTTGTGTTTAAAACCAAATATAAAATTAAACTTCCTATTTGAATGCTAAAATAATTTTAGTGTTTTCAATGTATCTTTTAACAAAACCTTATTTTCCTGTTTAGTGAATGCCAGGGAGGCTGGGTTTAATAGAGAGAGCTTTTAAAACTTTCAGTAGAGGGCACGTTTGTTAGGTCTCCAAATTACTTGTGCAGCATTTACCCTGACTTCCACCTCACGAGTGGAAAACCCTACTTTAAGAACACAGGTTGGAAATAGAGGTTTAAATATTGCTACATTCTGATTGGTTGGGCAGTGTGGTATGCATGGAGGGACAGGTTTATCATTTTAAGCTCAGCATTACTATTCAGGAGATCTTAGCTGCATTGTCAGCTGTGTTTTTAAAAATAATTTCCCTTTAGTAAACCAGAAATCCCAGTAAATATGAGCTGAATTGGTGAGCTACAAACCTGGGTGAAATTTTTATCTGTCTATTCATCTAAAACCATTTTTATTATATATATTTTTTATTACTGGAAAAACCTGTCTAGTTTATTGATGTGAAAACAATATTCCCAAACGAATTATCCCCCAACAGATAAGCTTATAAACAAGGTATAACCATGGTTCATTTTATGAAGGTACTTCAGAGATGCTAAAAGCAAAGACTCAAGGTTTGCAAAGCATCATTAATCTAGCTGTAAAGTGCTGAAGCCATGGTGAACCTACAGCAAAGCTCATTTATCTACTTCTGCAGCAGAGACCTCACTCCTCTAAAGGAACCTGGGAAGACGGTTGAAGAAGCGGGAGAAAAAGTACAGCCTTTCTGCTCTGTTCACAGAAACTGAACTGAAATGTTGGCACTAATGGTGTAATTTCAGATTATTTAGTATTTTAAAGTCAATTGGAATAAATGTTGCAGAAAGGTAAAGGTATTGACTGGCCTTGGCCCAAGCCGTGATTGAACCATCCAAGAAGATGCCGATTAGGAAATTCCAGCCTGACTCAGCCTATAGATTCCAAATGCTTTCTGTAGTACTGTCATGCTGGTTTTCGATCTGTGAGAATTAATAATGGTCCTCCATAATGTGATGTCCAGGCCTAGCTGTACTCTGCACACACTAAGGCTTAATCAGCAGTCACTGGTTTATATACAACTTTATAAACACTGATCCTTTCCCTAGTAACACTCAATGGTCAACACAACCCTTAATAGCTTCTTTAAGCAGTAGATGACTTTAATAAAATGCACTACACTTGTACACCGCTGCCCTGGAAGCATGGTTTCCTCTCTTAATGCTGGCCAGCAAAGACAGAGTGAAAGAAAGATTCCTCTTTAGGGAGAAAGCTGTACGCCACTGCCCCTGTGCTCAAGAGCAAGAGACACCTTCCCTGTGATAACCTGTCTGTGTGTCTCCATGGAGAGCCGTGGGTTTTCGCATTGTTTTCTCTCCGGTCTAATTTGATGAATGCTCCCTGGCACACAACATGTCTCTTTGGAGACAAGCTGAAAGTCAGGAGGACACTGAAGGCATCTGAAAGGTTTATCTGAAGCATGCCTCTGCTGTCCCAGTAATGTATTCCACTGAGGACGCTTGCTGTTTTCTTTTGCCTTTCGGGGTTTTTTTTTTCCCCCTAGTAAGCCTTCTTTTTCTTTGTTCTAAAGCAGGTCTATCATTTTTAAGGTTTGTTTTTATAGTTATGCTGCAGGTAAGTGGAAGACTAAAATGTATCAATATTTTCACAAAATTTAACTTTCTTTCTTAAAAAGCAAAAATGGCCTATAGTTTATTAATATGCCCTCAAGCTAGGAGACTTGCAACATAAGATGTCTCATATGTTAATAACATCTCCCAAAAAGCTATCTTTATAGCTGTGGGTAGAAAACAATGCTTAAATAAAAAGAGGGTAGTTGTGTGTTGGTATTTTCTTCTAACCAAAAAAGAAATACCATTAATAATTTAGACAGCATTTTCTTTTTAAAGTGGGACCTATGCTATTGTCTTTAATTGTGCTGTATTTATTTCATTTTCACCAAAGATGCTTCTGAATTGGTGGAATATAATAATTCTAATTTATTTCCATTTATTCAAATTTTAATATGGTCTAGATTGTTAGCAATTCTGGAAATTCAGGAGTAGTGATTTATTCTTCAGAGTGAATGTTTGATCATTAGTTATCATTATCATTACAGCCAATTAAACACAACTACAAATATATGTGGCTTTAAAAAAAAGAAAAATCTAATGAATAGGTCTATATAGACACCACTAATATTGATAGAAAATCCTGATACAAACTGCAGCTGAGGACTCAACATTCTCTATTTTTTGCTTTACAAACCACATTTCATTATTTTTATGCTATTTACACTGAAAGCAGCCTATGAGGGTCTATATATGACCAGAGCTGCAGTTGAATAATATCATTAATTAATTGGGAAGACCTATATCATCTACATTTCAGCCTTGAAGTAACAGATAATTAAAACTAGAGAGAGATAGGGGAGGTGGTAGCTAAGAGATCATGGTTTAACATGGGAAGAAGTTAGCCTTCTGATTCTCAACACACCCAAAGGCTCTGATATACAAACCTTCATATATAACAATGAATCTGTATCTATTTTGCTTTATAACAGGCAAATCTTCTTTATTTACACAAGGCAGCTATCACACAGCCATAGCTCTTACCAGAGCTCATGATGATAACCAAGTATATAACTTAGCACCCTGGAACTCTGTCGATGTTAATAAATAATTTAGTCCCAAATGCTCAATAGATTCCAACTGGATAATGAAGGCATGTGGGTCTCTCAGACTGTGAATTCAGTACAGTGTATTGCCTGGCCTTCGCCCACACACATCCTAGTGCTGGCCTGACAGGCTGTCAGCATAATACACTTGCATAGAAACAGACGAGGCTGAAAGACAAAGAGATGTCATAGTCTATATCACAGAGAGTTGTGCAACAAACACCATATAATGGGGTACTTATGTTCAAAACATCCATTTTCTCCTGGCTCCCTTTTTAAGACGGAAAGCAAAACTCTGACGCAGGGTTTCATGGTGACATGACAGATTGTCACATTTATTCACAATGGAGTTCTAAGAGTAAGAAAGAACCATCTGAGGATAAAGGGGGGCTATTTTTTACTGCTTTTGCTTTAAAAAAAGAAACAGTTTTCAAAATAAATATTGAAACCTATTTCAATTTAAAACCTAAAAACAATATGGAAATCTAGTTTATGAATAAATATTCCTTATAATTATTATATAAAAAAGCTGATGATATCAAAATGCTGGTCAAAATCTAGATTCTTATGGCCTTCATTTTGTGAGCATTTATGGTAATTTATATTTTGAGCAGATGTAACTTCATACAGTGTTTGCTAAGACACATAAAACAGGGCTTATTATTAACTAAAACAAAACAAACTAATTCAAGAGTTGGTATTTTTAATGGTTGAGTTAGCAGAATTAGCAGAAACAAGCTGTTTCCCTGTGCATCTGAAAAGACTGTGGACACGTATCTTAGCAATGAAATTTATGAAATATGCACGATTGTCCACAAAAGTTAGTTTGAAGGCTCAAAAACATAAAACAGCTTCCTTGTCCAACAAAACCTTCCTGTTATATGTTTAAAAAAGTTTTACTTTTTGGCATCTGGAATACACGGCAGCCATGTCTTGGCAAGAAAACAGAAAAGAGCTTTCTTTCTTGTGTCTCTGTGCGAGGGGGTTGATGGAAGTGGTGGCTGGTTGTCTCTAAAACAGGGGACGCTCAGTGGTGTTAATTAAATCCAAACATAACATATTACATTACCAAATGCTGAAACACATAAAACACATTACTTATAAACCAAATTAGCTCTTCTCTCCTGTACAACTGGTGAAAATAACAGTTTTGAAGAGCTCTCAAATAATAAACTCCAGAAACTACAGCAAGAGTTCAGCACAAGACGACTTTTCTGACTGAATAATTACTTTTTCCTCCCTTGTCTAGTCTCATAAGGAAAGCCTCTCTTCTGTCTCGCCACTGTCAGTCAAAAATCAAGCAGCCAGCTTCATGGCAACCCCTTTTACATAGATTCCATAAGAGGCTTAGCCTCACTTAAAGTGACAATTTTTTGTTTTATCCAGTCAGGGCTCTACTTTCTCACTGGTTGCTTTAATGCACAGAAACTCAAGCGTTAACCTGGATTTCACATAGCAACTAATAGACAGTGTCCTGCTACTCCAAAGAAGAGGGGAGATCGTGTCCCAAACTCAGCTCAACAGCTGATTAACGAGCAACATACTCATGAAGTTAATTTCAGCACAGATTTACATGTGCTTTAATGACTAGATTTATAAAGTTTAACTATGCATGTTTGACCAATTATTTTAGGAAATTTACATGGGAGGTTCAGCTTCCATAATATTCAATGATAAATTACCACTGGTTGATGGTATACAAACTCTAATATTTAGGCAGATTTAAAAACATATGAAATCCTGAGATTATGAGATTGTATTAAACGTAATACTAAATTTTTATGAAAAAAACAACATATTTATTCTTTGAAGGCTTTTCCATGCTCCAACAAAAAATAAAAACAGCAACAAAAAACGTCTCCTGTCTGATAACAAAAAATAATTCAAATTAAACAGGTGTGCATTCAGCGCTCTGATTTGATCTTTACTCTAAGGGCAACTTCTGAACTGAATTTCACTTCTAAAGAAATTGAATTCCAGTTTAGGGTCCCAAACTGTCCTGAAAAACTGGACCTTAGCAATCCTTATTATTCAGAGACTAAGGACTTCCATCTTAACAATACATCTTAAGAAAGAAAAAAAGATTTTTGTTTCTGTTGAAAACTATTCTAATCATTGGGAAAGAAAAATAAACCAATGATATAAGCCCAGACAATTTTTTAAGGTGGCTTCATCTCAAAGCTCAAAAGGAAAGAAAAGTTTAGTAATTAGCATGTGACTTAATCTGATGAATTTTGCTATGAGAAAAATTTTCCATGGAAACCAACTGTTTACACTTTCTCAGTTATCAGATACAATTTATCTTGGGGGAAAAGGCTTTGCTTTATGTAAAAAAAACAAAACCAGCTGTTGCTGGTGGTAAACCTTCAGTCCTGGGTATGACTTTAATTGTAAAAAAACAGTATGATTGGAGACTCTAAGGTTCTCTATCATCTCCCTTGATAGAAGAAGATGTATCTTCCAAGTATCTTCCTAATGGCTTAAGCCGCTGCGCCCTAGAAATTCTAAGATGCTGGGAGGCAGCGGTGGACACCTTGTAGACTCATAGCATTGTAGCAAGCCTGCAGCATAGAAATAATATGTTTAAAAAAACACAAAAGCAATTATTAAAAAATATATTTCTTTTTCTTTGTGAATCTCTTTTAAAACATTTAAAAACACATTCATAAATTTTGAGTTAGCAATGTCCAGGCCATAGGTATGTGTACCTGCGTAAAATTTCATGATTAGATTGAAATATGTCTGGATTAGAAACCAAAAAATGATTAGATGGTACAGTTTATATGGGAATAGGTAACTGGAATAGAATGGCTGATTGAACTGAAAATATGTCATGTACACATACCGAGCAGATTGTTTTAATAGTAACTAGCCAGAGCAGCAAGACACTCAAAGCAGAAATATGCAACATTGACATGGGATTTAAATGGAAACTCAGGTCAGCTTGACTTATTCAGAATCAATTGATCCTGAAAAGTGTTTGCATGCATGCAAATTCAGTTGTCGTTCTGCTGAATCTTAGTATATTCCAACTTTAAACATTTAACTTTAACCATTTAACTTCAAAAATCAATAAGATAAAAACGAGTGCAGTGTCCACTTAATTCTTAGGCTGTTAAATCTTAGCACAGTCTTCAATATATGCTTAGATGGGCCCCATTTCACGTATTATAGAGTATTAGCATATATCTTACAACACAAATACTGATGACACAAAATGTATGTGTTGTCTTAATATACTGCCAAAGTTAATTCAATTGAATTGGTGCATTCTTACATAAATTTAGTGAGCTGTCAGTTCAGAAGTTCATCCAACTTAATGCAAAGGATGGATTTTCAGGGTCAGTTTAGAGGTCAGTCTAATGTAATGGTGTCTGTAATGGTCTCTTAAAAAAGAACCAAAACATCTTGTGTTATCAAAAAATATATTTTATATATGATATACCTTTGCTCCCTCTACTAGACTGTAGAAAAGTGTGTTTTTATATGGCTTCTTTAAGAAACTGTTTTGTAGATGTTACTTAAGTCTCACTCAGAAATCAGTTGTGCTTCACTTTCATGAACAATGATCTGCATGAAATAAAATATTCTAGACATGATACTTGATCTCTCAGGGACAACAGCAACCATATACTTGGGATAGTTGTCTGCCTGTGTAGGAGGAGCATCAGCGTCACTCTATCATCATGTCCATCACTGACTCACAATAAACCATGTGAGACTGGTGCTTAATTTATCCCTTTAGACAACTCATGGCATCCTGTGAGCCATATGACAAACAGATGATATTTTGATTCGAATTTAAGCCTTGTGGTTATTATTTATTGCTGGCTTTGGAAATCATTTTCATACAATATGGACATGTGCTTGTAGTCACCTCACAGTGAGAGTGCATACTGAGCAGATGCTATAGAGTGTACAGCTTCTCGCAGCTTACACAAGAGAAGACTGGTTGCCTTCTGTTAGCTTGACGCTTTAAACGATAAAATCTGACTATGATGTTCATAAAACACTATCTGCTTCCATCTCCCTCCTACGCTCCCCCTTGAGTTCTCTTGTTTCTTCTCTGTCCTCCCTGCGCTTCTCCATAGAAAGTGTATTGCATGGTCGACTCTGCCTTCCTCCTTATCCTTGCTTCACACATCTTAGATAAATGAAGTCTGCTGCCATTGGAGCATTTTCCCCTTTGGATTCGCTGATATTTTTGTTATCTAAAATCGAATCTGGAGCTCTGTGCGTGTCTGTGGCTCTCTTTGCTTGTAATCTGGCCTGAGAGTATGGAACTACCCAAGAGGAATATCATTCCTAAGGATAATTGAGTGAATGAAAGAGGCATAACAATTACGAGGAAATGGCTTGTAATCATGGTGATTCTTATCAAAATTCTTTTAAACAAACAGTTCACATTTTTCAGTTAAATTGCCAAACAATTCTTTCTGTTTGTATTCGTTTTGACAGAAATCTAGAAACAGATGACAATTACAAACATGATGCCCTATGCTTGCGAAAAAGAGTAGCACAAGAAGAGATATGCAGCTTTGCAACAAATCACTGTCTTCCTGACTTTACCTGCGCCTTGACGTGCAGTCCCAGTCCCTCGTAAGGTGACAGGAACGAATTTGTCATCCTAATATAGATGCTATCATTGCTGAGATGAATGTACTCGGGCCCTAATTCCCATGTGTAGCGTTTGCAAAAACATGACATGAGGGAAGAGGAAGAGCAGCTTTGCCCTACAACCACAGACCCAATAGCCTGCAGCTTGCAAGAGGGTCTCTGTAATCAGATTCCTGTCCATCAGATCAAGATTTGTCACTCACCAAGGGAGGGGAGTGAATGCGATAAACTAAAAAAGGTGAAATGATTTAGACCAAAGGAAGACAGAAGGCTAGAAATCAAAGGAGAAAAGGTGAAAAAATTTAAGCTGAACAAGTGAAAGCATAATATATACAACCCAAAACTAAACCGCATTAGTGTCACAAACAATCCATCTGGCAGTACTTTAATTGAAGATCCCTTCAAGTCAAAATTGGGTTTTAGTTACTGGTTCTAAAATGTCTGAATGGTAGAACATTAAGTTTCCAGTACTCCCTTTGTTCCAGAATATAGTAAATTAATTTTGATCTAGTGATACCACAATGACTAGGGTAATTTGGGTGTTTGATGAAAGAGAAACATCACAAATGATACAACCAACTAACAAGGGACACAATGTGGTATCCTTGGAGACTACACCTAGGACCTCTAAGAAACCACTTGGATGATGCCTCCTTCTCTGCATTTTCCTTCCACTCAAATTTCTATGTTTGATGGTTAGAGTATGGTTATGGTTAGAATCAAAACTCTGTGATAACCAACTTATTTTTCTTCCTATATTGCCTACCCTCCTTGTGGAGGGTGTCAACGACTGTCTATGGACAACTGTCAGATCAGCAGAATTCCGAAGAATTGGGGATTAATAACCCAGACCAGAATTTAAGAAACTTTTGCAAGTGTTTTATGTGAATTAGCTGATTAAGGCGTCACACCATGAATTTTGAAGATTCAACTATTTCACAATACTCAAACTTTCATAGACACTGAACTCTGGTTCTTCATCATCAGAAAACCAAACCAATTGAAATTAATACTAGAGAAGATTAGAAATATTCTCTCTTTATATAAAAATCTATGCAAAATATGAGTTTCAAAAACAGACCTTAAAATATAACTGAGATTTTACAATAAAATTTTTTTCTACTAAAACTAGAGATCCACCAGCTTACTTCCCATATTTGGGAGGTGAACAGAATTCACAAAGTTCCCAGTGTGTTTTCTTTCGCTTTTTTTTTTAACTCTTAATGCTTTTGAAAAATACATTTTAAAATTTTCAAACTTAGGACATGCAGGTATGTTCTCAGTAAATGCAAGACTGCAGGTAAATGTTTGCTTTTTAAAAGCAAAGGATCAAAAGCCGTAGTAATCTGGATATAGCGTGTCAAAGCCCAACCATAATTTCCATGACCAAGGCAAGGCAGCAAAATCTGAGACCGGGTCCAAAACAGGGGAAAAAAACAGGTCGAGACTCATCTTGAGACCCTGTATCCCTGACCCTAATCAAAGATCCTTGAA
Organism: Jordanella pulchra; assembly: GCA_034780135.1. Classification (NCBI taxonomy): domain Eukaryota; kingdom Metazoa; phylum Chordata; class Actinopteri; order Cyprinodontiformes; family Cyprinodontidae; genus Jordanella; species Jordanella pulchra. Next base: position 17,971 of record JAUZNJ010078274.1, read on the forward strand.
TATAAATTTGCTCAGAGGTCTGGTACATTATGAACAAAGGTTTAGTTCTAAGGTGTTGTTCTTTGGAACTAAAAATGATTAAGCATAACATCTGGAACTTAAATCGCACTAATTAAATTTCTTCTTGAATATGTACATTTCTAGAGTGCATCAATTCAGATGACTCTGCAATCATTAGGTGTATCAAAGATGGACAAGATGCTGAGTACAGGAAGCTGGTGAACAGCTTTGTGGCATGGTGTGGAAACAATCATCTGATCCTGAATGTCAACAAAACAAGGGAGATGATTGTGGATTTCAGAAAAAACAGGAACAAGTTGAATCCCGTTGACATTATGGGAGAAGATGTGGAGGTGGTGAAGGAGTATAAATCATGGGAGAAGATGTGGAGGTGGTGAAGGAGTATAAATACCTTGGTGTTCACATGAAAAACTAACTAGGCTGGAGACGCAACTTTGAGCCGTCTATAAGAAGGGAAAGAGCAGACTGTACTTCCTAAGGAAGCTTAGGTCCTTTGGTGTTGGAAAAAAGATCCTGCATATTTTCTATGAATCTGTTGTGGGGAGTGTGATCTCTTCCTCCATCATCTGCTGGGGCAACAACATCAGAGCAAATGACTTAAAAAAAAGCTCAACAAGCTAATAAAGAAGGCCAGCTCTGTTCTAGGAACTCCTCTGGAACCTCTGGAGATTATTTCACAAAGGAGAATTATTCATAAAGTGAAAAAGATTATGGACAACAGCGAACATCCTGTTCAGAAGACTTTTAAACAAGAAGAGAGTGTCTTCATTAAGAGGCCTCTCCACATCCGGTGCAAGACAGACTGATACAGAAGATCCTTCCTGCCTACAGCTATCAACACCTACAACTACTGGTTAAGACAAAACAAAACATGAGTTACTACAACATTTAATTTCCCTGTGGGATAAATAAAGTACTTTTGAATTTGAATTGAATTTGGCTTCTTTTGTAGTCTCCTTGAGAGACAAAGAATCCTTTACCATAGCTCATACCTTTGAAGAAATACATAACCTTGGGACTCCATAGGTTAGTGCTCAGCTTTTATTTATTTTTATGAAAAGTATTTTTAAAATTTGGAGTGAGCTTTGAGCAACACAATGAGCTGTTGCCAGAGAGTTTCTGTTTATGAATCTAATTTGTGAACTAGTTGATCTCCAAATCTAGAAAGTTCTACATTTCATCTTTAATAGTCAGGCCAGAACTGTGCTGCATTTCCATACATTTCAGAGGAATATTCCTCAGAGATTACATTCTGGTTTGAAAAAATGCAGTAAAGCTTACAGCGTTCCTCACACTCAAAAAAACAAAAATATATAACAATGCCAATCTCTGCATCTTGTTTTTGTCATCAGGACCAAGGAAACTTTAGAACAAGTAAAAGGAAAATAAAACCAACAAAGGAGAAAAAAATCAAACAATCGTCTTAAACTGAATATTGCATAAACAGATCATATTAAGTATGCATGTCTTAACCGCTGATAGGTTGTATTAAAAACAATATGTTTCTTTAACTACAAACTGCATGCACAATGTTGAAGGGCAGTTCCCATAATGGCCCCAGGTGAGGTTCAGATGATGGATATGGGTTGTCGCTGGGAATGAACGCCACAGACCTGGGTCCACTGCAGGGCTAAAGGGTTACCTCTTTTTTACCATCTGTCAGCACTTGGTAGGCACAAAGCCATGACTTGGTTTGAAACATTCTAACTCAGGACCATAAAAAGTACACCACCTTCTTTCAGGAAACATTAATTTTTTTAAAACAGACCTATACAGTCTGACCAACATAGAAATTACAAAACATACTTTCTGTGATAAATAGAATATTAAATATCATCAATCCTTTAGAGAAAAAGTTACAACTTCATTAAATACAGTGTTTTACTTTTGCTTTTTATTCTTTTCTCTAAATCCAAAGGTCCCTTAGAGGCACAACGCTGTACAACTGCATTGCAGGGGAAATTTTATCCTTAGGATGTTTTCTTTTTCTAAATAATTGAAGGCCCCACATGCTTTCTGGGCACTAACGCTCACACTAGAAACTGCAGTATGATTCCAAGTGTAAGAGGCTGAAAAGTTTGAGGCTTTATTTTTAAAAAAACTCCTCTAATATGGCTGAACTCTGAATTATTTTTTTCATTGCACACTTACTGAAAGCAAAAATAAAACAACAGAAGTATTTTTTTTTGTCTGTTTCTTGGAATGCAAATGTTTGATATTTTGCACATAAGCTAAAAGACTTTCTGGGACATTTCAGATAAAATAGCCTAACAATCTTTGAACAATCAGCTCTAAATTTGTTTGCTTCCTAAGAGAAATATGAGACTAGATTCATCTATAAAAGTGTTACACGAATTATGTACAATGGGGTTTCAACCAATTAATAAAGGTTATTATGACCAAACTGTACCAACTTGAAACAAGCTGTTTCAAAATTGATTGGAGAAAAAAATACACAAAATCTTCAAGATTAAAAAAGTAAAGACTTTAGAGATCTGTTGTCATTTATTTACATATTATTCCAAAAATATTGGCACTTAAGTATTTAAATCCTTTGCTATGACAATTCAAATTAACTTAAGGAACAAGCAAACATTATTGATCATTATGTAGACACTTGTGCAAATTCTGTTGGCAATCTCCAACACAAGGTTTTGGTATTGAAAATTAAAAATGGCATTGTTTTTTTCAAAAAGCTCTGAGGCCTTCATAATTTAGAAACAGAAAGTATTTGGAAACAGCAGGTAAAGATGACAAAGGAATGACAGATAAGCAGCCTGAATGCCCAGATGCCAATCTCTAATTAAACATCTTTGGAAAGTCCAAAAAAGAATCATCTACCAGTGCACTGAGCTTGAAAAAATCAGGGTCTCATTTATCAAGCTTGTGTACATAATAAACAGGTCCTGAACTTGTATTTGCCACTTTCTCCTTAAAGATTGAGATTTATCGAAAACAAGCTTGGTGTGCAAATGTGCAGGTGCTCATGCCAACTCTGACCCATCAGTACTGGTAAGCAAAGAGAGCAGGAAATTGGCAACACAGATGCTGACTGAGAGAAACTAAAGACAGATTATATCATAATTTCTCTCAGACATTTCCCATCAATTGAAAGTTTTATCATGGATCAACTTTATGAGATCCGAAATCGCAGTGCGACGTATGCTGGCTCTGACAGGTCCTATCATAATAATAATACAGAAAAAACAACAAAAACATATTAAATTCAATGATGTGATAGATGATTTAACTATCCCCAAGACTTTTTCAGGGAATGCTATTGTTTCCCAAACCATGATGATTTCTCTCGGACCCACTGGACCGAGGCATTCCTTTTCATTACAAATGTCAATCCAAGGGGTAGCTAGGTAAACTGTTCTAAAGAAACGCAAATAAATATAAATAAACCATCTGTGGTACATTTAGAATTTCAAATATATTAATGAATTATAGATTTAAATTATTAACATGTTTAATAAAACAGACAAGGCGTTTTGCTATAGTCAGTTTATTAAAGATAAAAATATAATCAATGAAAGAATAGAAAAGAACTAAAATCTGTAGCCTAAACACAACATTCTTACCAATATATTAAACCTTGGACATAGGTGTGCTGCTTTACCAGATCTGTCTTTTTTATTTTGTTTTATTATTTACAGATCTTATCCTTTGTGTGGTTCCTGTTGGCTCTTACCAGTAAAAATGAGTGTTAAATTTAATCAACAGTTGACACTCTGCCTGAAGCCACCATTAGGAAAAAAATTATTCTGTAAATTGATCAATAAACCTGAGATATCACGATCAGCAATAAGTACAATGCCGCCTGGATATCCTCATTAATGTGATCAGTCCGCATCAGACTCTGAGGGTGTGAGTAATAATACTTACTTTTATTTACAGTGGCTACTAAATATATTTATCTGACTTTTCAGCTCTCACACAAACACCTTAGATGTTTTATGGTATATGGGTGTCTGTAGGGTAGAGCATCAGGAGGAACCTTGTGCACATACATTAAGGTAAAGCAGTGATCTATAAAGGGAAATTGCTTGGATCCATGTGTGATTGCAGACGTCTTTAATAAATCAGATTTTTTTTGGGGGGGAGTATGCCATTTTTGCCTCACTATGCTCATGTGGCACTGGACTGACAAGCTTTTGCCAAAAGTAGGTTTTAACATTGCATAGGTAAGGTGCACAAATCTATATTTAATTAAGTAAATAACATAAATAACATAACAAAATATGTTCCCTTTATATATATATAAAGGGAAGGGTTATTATTTCCTTCTGGTCGTTCTCGATATATGATGTTGCCTACAGACTGCTTCCTCTTCTATATATTTCAAAAGGTATGCCACTTATACAAAGCCCTATCTCATTATTCTACTGTTTATGAATGACAATAACTGGTTGTGTCCAATATTGGACAAGGTGACACCATACATAATGAAATGCAGCACTGAAAGGAGTGTTTAAATTATGATCACCTCATCAGCATGATAATGACTCTAGATGGGGAAAAGTAATTCTCTAGGATTTTTTTACCTTTGTTTATGTTGAATAAAAATTTACTGTGGTATCATTTTACTTGCCAGACACAATGTTCTAAAAAGTGCCTTCTTGTATAATGTTTATATTTTGTACTTACATGAGTTAAAGAAAAAGGTACTTTTAGAGTTATTTCAGCAAATATCTGCTGTGCCAATCAAAAGCAAACTTGCAAAACTATTGTGAGCACTTTGTTGCTAAGTAACTTGATATTTCAATGGTGACTTAACCTTAAAGAAGACAGCCACAATATGTGAGAAAATACAATGTTTGATTGTGTAACTGGTTAGCCAACTGACAGATTGATTATTCCTTTCTGCAACCCTGAAAGTTAACAGCCAGTTAGATAAGGGGTTGGCAATTCCACAAGCTTTGTTGCATTTTTTCCTCCACTGTATTATACACAGTATGAGGTGAGGTTTTGAAGTTTACAAAGACACATAAATGAAGTGCAACAGAAAAGTTAGAGGAAAAAAAACATATTTTTTATTCTTGTAGTCAGTTTCAGGAAAAATAAGTGGTCAAGTAAGAAGCATTTCTACAGCCAGACTAAATCAGCAAAATCTGTATTTTATGAGACAGACAAACACAAAGTGATATTTTACTGTAAAATGAAAGAAAAGGCACATATGGTTGTCAATTTTGCCATTTTCAACTTGAAATCCAAGTAGTGTGCATTTTTATAAAAGTACCAAATATCTTCAGAAGTTGCCTATCATTCACCTCTACTTAATTTCTCCTAGTAGAAATATATATGTTTGGGTAATACCTTAAGCATATTATATAGAACATTAATAAATAAATTGAAGTATGAAAACCAAGAAAACACACCATACAGGTAGGGATGATGTTATAGAGTGGTTTAAAGCAGGGTTATTTTAAATAACATCATCTCTAAGCTTGATAATATTACACTGAACACTCGCTGGTCGAATCAACTGAAAACAGGGCTTTAAAAACAAAAAGGGTAAAAAAACAACTCTTGAAATAAGAGTAAACTTCAGTGTGCCAGAAGACAGGAGACACAACAAACTTGTGCTGGTAAATAAAAAATGTCTGGTCTACATTAGGGCTGGACAATAATTAAATGTCATGTATCACAATATACTCTCATTCAATAAGATTGATATAACTTACACACTTTCCTGTTCTAGGGTCACTGACTAGCATTCAGGTAGCAGCTCATTCAAGGCAAACGGACAGAGCCAAAACACACTGGCTACATGAGTTACAGTATGTACAACACAGACACAGAGCCTGTTGCTGCAGCTGTAGGTCAGTCGTAGGCCAACAATCAAAGCTGTATGTTTTAGCTACAATATTAGTGCCTATGATAAGGTGACCAGATGACCCTATTTTCACAAGCTTTAACTGGTAAAAGTTTTCCCAACAAATGTTTCTAATTTCAGGGTCTGAGGAATGAGAAAAGGATTTTTGCGAGTAGACTGTGCTCATAGGTAACAGTTAGTTGAGCAGCTTAAAGTTAAAATACAGGAGGTGAGTACAGGACAAAGCCTTTAAATAATGGAGGGCATTTTTTTAAAACGCTGATGGCGAGCCTTTCACCATTAACAGGGAGCAATTCTTTAATACTGTGAAACATGTGAATTGATTAATTTAGTTTGGACTGAGCTTCTTGCCCTGATTAAAGTTTTGTTCGTGCTAGGAAGCAGTTCTAATGTTAATGTTTGCACAGTGAACAGGTTGTTTGTTTTCTTTTAATAAAGATGTATGGACAATAAACCAAGCTTCTAATCACAAACAACAATTTACATCAAGTGCGGAACAGGGGAAGGCTGTGACATGAGTGAGAGAGAAGGGTAGTGTTGGGATCCGGAGCCTGTCGCTCCATCTTTCCTCCAGCAGAGTGCGCCGTGGGTCTCCTGGGCTGGAGCCCTC
>JAUZNJ010078285.1:0-10300 GCA_034780135.1 Jordanella pulchra
TTTTTTTTTTTATTAATACGGCAAAAATTGGTCGGGACTATTTTATGTCCCTTGAATATTGGTTGGGACATGTCACGACCGTCCCTACCCTAACCTACGCCCATGTGTAAAAGCCACAGTGGGGGTGATAGTGGCCTGGTGGCTCAGATGATGATTGAATCCAGAGTAACCTCAGTGAGTTCAGCTTTTCCACTCAACCAGTGAAACTCCAGTCCATCGATTCGACACACGGATTTGTCGTTTTTGTTTGTTCATTTTGAGGATTATAATTTACAGTTTAGAAAAACTCCCAGACTGAAAATCACAGGTGGAATTTTACAAGACTAGTAAAATAAAGATTTGAATTCAATAATTATCCTGCAGTCCCTGACAGGAAGCAGGTAGGAGCCTGATGTTTTAAGGAAACCCAGCTTGCTGTATTAGCAGCCTTAAGCTTGTTATTCTCATATCCGCCTCATATTTCATCGATTCTCTACCGAGCTTAACTCAGATGATCTTGTTGATGAATCATTTTAGTTGATATTGGTTCTCTTGGCATCATGAGCATCTCCATAAAGCTTTTCAGTAAAATAAACTGTAACTAGCTTAAATGTTTCCTGGTAAATGGCTGAATTAACTCTGAATCTCTTCCCAGATCATAACTGACTGGAAACTTTAATCAATTTAGATTCTGTGCCTCATTTAAATCCAGGAGCCTTGATGGTCAAATGAAATCTAAACCTTACTTTTATCTGAAAGCATGACTTTAGACAACTGAATAACTCTGCAGTGATCTCATCTTATTGGTCTGTATCCGTGTCTTGCTTCGTGAAGAAGCGACAGCAGCTCCTGTCTACTGATTGTTAATTTTACAAAAAAAAATCCTTCAATGAGCTTTATTTCAAAATCTCAAAGTTTACATCTTCTTGCTGCCTGAGATTTTTTTTTTAACCACATGTTTTTCTTCCACTTAACTTTCCATTAACAATCCCAGATGAAGCATTATGTGGATGGTGAACATCTCCTGCTGGATTATTTTCATCTTGTATTCCTGATGGAAGCTTATCTGCTGGATAACTTTTCAGTCAACATTTTGTAGGTCAGGAAACAAAATGAACACGACATTTTGTTCCAAAAAAAAAATATTTTTTGAATTCCTCTTATAAGGCAAGAAAAAAAAAAAGATCTGCTGTTTTCATTAGCAATAAATCACTTTTAAATTATATCAGTCTGTGTTTAATAACACTAAAGAAAAATATACGTTTTATATATTGGTTTAGAAAATACACTTATAATTTATTTCTTTAAAATCAGGAATCACTGGTTTTTTGACCCACGTGACGATCTGAGACAAAAACAGCCAACAATGAATCTAAGGCTCCTTTCATGATGATAAATGTTCTTTTAATTATAAACTTTAAAATGTATTTTATCTCCTTTAGAGAGAGACAACCTTCTCATCTGTTTAAAGCTGCAACTACTAATAGTTTTGGCTGCAATCGTTTTTCCATTTATACTGTTGCTTAATGAATCTGAAAATGTATGGAGAAGTATTGGCTATAAAGCTGGGTGTTAGAATCAGCATACCCAGCTAATAAGACTGATGGGTCAAAGAGAGGTTTTCCTTAAATGGAGAAGGACAAGAAGGGGAATGATAGAAATGCAGGTAGTTTGTCGTTAAATGCTTGGAAAACTAGATCATAGTCAAATGTTCTTAAACCTACAAGTGCAAATATTCAGTTTAGGAAGCAAAGGTACAGATAAACAGGCTGTACCAGAACAAGCAGTGGGAGGATTTTAACCCCTTATAGGGGAGGTTCAAAGTTAAACCAATCTGTTCTAAGCTGCAGGTTTAGCTGCATCTCTTCTTATTAAGTCTTATCCGGCAGAATAAATGAAAGATCAGCTGTTTTATTCAATCATACTAACAACTAAAACCAGATTTACACATGAAATGTTCCAAGTAGCTCTGGAAGGACCAACATTTTACTTAAAAGGAGTTAAGTTTTTTCCTGTTAGATCATTAAACAAACAACGGAGAACAGAAGCTCTCCTCCATTAGTGCTACGCGATTGATTAAATCCTGCTCTCTTATCATGCAGTCGTTTATTGCTCAAAATGAGACACATTACTAATTTGGTTTCAGGTTGTATGTGGCCTGCAGCACTCGTTCCTGATTCTCTGTCTCTTCCTCCTGGTTCTGGTGAAGCTAAAAGTGAAAACATTGATTAAATCAGTTCAGGTTTTTAAGGCTGATATCGACACATAACCCTTTAGGGCTGATTCTTGGAGTTTTACATAAATTAAACCATAATAAAAAAATGTTACATACACTAGGCCAATTTAAAAAAAATAAAACAAAAAATCGATTACAAATCAAACAACTGATAGCTAAATAAAGCTTGTTCAAAAACATGTTTTCTAACACTGACAAGAAATAAATAAATCAAAAACTGCAAAAAAAAGATTTGAAACTCTAAATATTTTTTTAAACTACTTTTTAGGTTTAAAGGTCTGTTTTCAGTTTTATTTTTTTATTTTTTAGTTGTTTTAAATGTCTTTTTGGAGTTTCAAAATCAGCTTGAAAACTTTCCTTTCTAGGAAAGATATTTTTCAGCATTAAATTATTTCTTTTTCATGTTTTGAAACAATGATGGAAACAGCAGAGGAACAACAATCCATCTACTCCACATGATCTCAAGGTACGACTGCTAAACGCACTTATGAATCAGCAAATTTACACAGGTAAAAATATCCGCCTGCCGATGTATCGCTCTATCTGTAATTAAAACACATACCAAAAAAATCAGCGTTGATTGATGGGATTGACAGGTGAAGCAAAAGTGCAAAACAATGCATTTTTATAAAAGGGAACTGATAACAAGATCCGTTCATCATAAGCTGCTGAGTTTCCAGCGAAAACAACTGCCTCTGGTGAAAAAACAGGAACAAGGTGAGAATAAAACACAAAATAAAACAAAAATCTCACTTTACATTTACCTGTAAAGTGAGCTGGTAATGCTCTGTTCTGCAAAGGTTGTTTCATGTGTCACATGGCTTCACTCATGTGGTCCTTTAAATATTGTCAGTCTGTATTTGGAGCAAGATTTAATACCCAGAGAGAAAAGTCACAGCTGTGGCGAAAAAAACAGCAAAGTCCTGCTGAGATTGGAGGCAGGAACTGTCCCGTTAGAGTTAGCTTAGCTGCACGTCTCTCTGTGATACATTCCTATAACTGGACAGTCGATAACTTTAATAATACATCTGGCTAGCTATAGGAAAGTAGAGTTCAGCTAACGCTAATATCCTTCTAGCATTTAATTGAGCCTCCACTGTGTTAAATATGAATATGTCAACCATAAAGATTATAATTTAGTTATAATATAGTTGTTATAATACATTAACAGACAGTTATCCATCAAATTTTTAAGGAGGGGGGAGCATTTATTTCATGGGGGCACAGAACAAAAGAATAAAAAACTAAACAATAAATTTAATGGGCAGGTGAACATAATTTAGATTATTACGTGAACCATAAAGCTGAGGTTGCAGACTCCTTTAACAGGTAAAAACTGTAATTCTATTGTAATACGACTGAAGCTAGCATGTCTAAATAGCTACTACAGTATATTTAAAAGTTAAAATACTACGTTCATTTACCGTCTCTTCTCTCAGCGCATATCATCATAAGAAAGCGATTTGGTAAAGAAAGTGTTTTGAAAAAGTTTATTTTCACTTAATTGGAGCAGGTTATTATGAGGATCTCCAAAAGAATTGAATATATTTGCCCTTAAAAGAATTTTTTTTCTCCTTTTTAACATAAATCATTTTATTCAACCTACAAATCAAATCATTTGGAAATACAAATCATTGAAAAATTGTTTTACTTGGGATTTAAATTTTTCAGAACAGGCTCTGTTGAAAACAAAAGAAAACTCATCAAGAGAGAAATAAATGTTTTTGTGTTTATAAGAACCGGCTCTAGTTAGAGTGGGAATTTAAAGCGAAATAGAACAAACGCTTTTTCTTTTCCACATTGTTATGACAATTAAATATGAGAACATTTACTCAGCCCCCTTTACAGTGATGTGTCTAAATAAAACCCATTGGAATCAATTGTCCTCAGAAGTTACCTCATTAGTGCACAGCGTCCATCTGTGAGTCAGTATGAATGCAGCCGTTGTATGAAGGCCATTAGTGACACTTTAAAGCATTAAAGTGGGGCTAAGGTAAAATAACAACAGGATTCAGCTCCATTCGTCACAACCTGAAGGCTCCTGGTAACTTTGGAGCAGCTGCAGAAAACGCTGCAGCTCAGGTGGAAAAACATTCAATCTGACCACAGAACTAAATCTGCCATTTTTTGAGGAGTGTTTTTGAAAGAGCTTCTGTCTGCAGCTGGAAACAAGCAAGACGACACAACAAACTAAGGTTGTTAGAAACAACCAACATTAATACAGTGTTATACGTTATATAGTAAGGTGGTGGCTGCATCATGCTGAGGGGATTTTTGCAGGGATTGGATAGCTGGTTGTAATTTTGATTAACCTAAACAGGTTTATTTTAAAAGAAAAGACTAACAGTCGTAATGACAGACTTGTTATTAAATTCTAGTCTAAGTTTCCTGAAGACTCGTTGTTTCAGCTGCTGGTTCTACTGTGGCAGAAGGACTGAATGTAACCGTGCAAATAAAAACACGTCCCGTTTTCCTTCCTTCCTCTTTGCTTTTTTCTCTATCAATCAGAATCACAATAAAAATAGAATCATGATTTAATCTAAAAGCTAAACCGCAACCTATGGTTAAAAAAAAAAATCAAAAGAAAGTTCTTCACTGAATGTTAGTGTCAGAAACTAATGTAAAATGCAGCTTTGCTTATCTCTTCTCACCATGAGTGTATTTTGGCTCTTGGAGCCTGGTTATGAGATCGGTGTTATCGTCTTGTTTATGTGTTAGGGTGCATGGTCACAGCTGAATCTGTGCATTGGTATCCAGTGAGGCAGAACACTGTTAATAGGCCTGAGGCGTGCCAAGGCATATCCTGATGCGCTCCTGACTTACCCACTTGTTTTTCTCTTTGGGAAAAGAAGATAAATAATCTAATAAACACAGACTTCTCAAGGCCGATATGTGCAAGTCACATGAGCGGGATCTTTATAGGCAGCCACCAATGGCTGCACAAGGGTCACTGACAGCCTCTTTAAAACAGCCCTGTTCTCTATTGATGCTGTAAAAGTCACAATATCCTCTTTATAAAAAGAAAGTGTGGAAGCAGCTGCAGAGTCACAATCCTCTGCTCATCCTGCAGGTCTGCTGAGGTCACTAACAAACTTAACTGTCATGACACAGTTTATCACCATTAATACCCACATGCCATAAACAAGGCCTGGACTGCCATCCAAGACAACAACATTCAAACTAATGAGGGACATATGGTGAACATACGGCTGCGTTCTGCTTGTTCCTGTGTCTGAATGTCTGTGCAGCATGTGGGGTTTGTGGCTGTAGATTATGTGGAAACAGGGAAAGCGGAGAGTAACATGAGAGAGGAGCCTGGGTCTCTAAGTTTAGACTAGACCCCTGTTTGCCCACTCGCATGCCTGTGTGGCTGAGGCAGAGTAACTCTGAAGGGAGATTCCCACAGTGCTGCACAGCACTGACAGAAAAAATACACAATCCAGGGAAGTATTCTCCTGAAGTAGTTTGTCCCTCAGAATCAAAGTCTGATAGGAAAAATAAATGGACTTTGAAATATCTTTTTATAGAAATAATCAGATAAAATCACTGCCCTGCAAATTGATCTGAAAAAACAGATGAAAAAAGTTTAGTGTAGTGGGCACCCACGCTCTGGATCGACCAAAGTCAGGTGGCAAAGTGCAAAGTACACCAATGTTTACTTAAAAGAAGCACGTTTTTTTTAAAGGAAGAGTGAATTTGGATTATAGTGCAAGAAAAAGGGAAATGTTTTCTTACCTCTGTGTTGCTGTCAGCTCTCCACAAATCAATTCATTCCTTTCATTCTTTGCTGGATTTCTGTAAACCTTCCTCTGAATGCTGTTTAACCACATAGCTGTCATCACGGCTGCTGACTGTGCCGTCAACCCCCCCACTGCCAAAAAGCATGAGAGACAAAAAAAAAGTAAAAGAAGGGTGAGCTGTAGTCCTACATGTGTGGTTTCTGCTACGGACGCTTTCAAAGAGAAGCATGTAAGGCAGTGAGGAAGTTTGAGGCTCTAACTCCTCCCACACATTTCTTCTGAACGCTTTGTTCAGCCCACTTTTCTTTTTTTTTCTTCCTTACCCTCCTTCCCTTTGCAGGCACACGAACACGCTCCAAACATGAGCCTTGAAACACCTACAATTATAGGACAGCTGAACGTTAATGGAGCCGTGACGGGACAAAACGTTAATAACCTGCAGCTTGTTTCCTCACTCAACAGTCACCAGTTGTAAGAGCTTCGTTTGACGCACCCCATGTGAGGACAGTGGATTACAGCAAAAACCAGTCAGCTGGTATGCAAACCCGTTTCAGTTCCAGGAATGAAATGCATTTGGGCTTACCTGTCTATGAAGCCACACACACAAACACACCTGCGGGTTGCATTCCTCTGATTGTACTTTGATGCCAGGAAATGCACCATAATTAGCTGCATAGCTGCAGAAAAGCAGGGGAACAAAACAGCAGTTACCTCCTGCTACTCAATAACTGAATGTTATACTTCTCTGTGGGGGGGGGTATCAGAGTCAGGAGAAATTGAGGACTGTTTATACCAAAGTGAGGACATTTTTCCTGGTCCTTACTTTGTTTCCTGTTTGTTTTTCTTCTTTCTCAAGGTTAGATTCAGGAATAAGGTAAAACTTAGAACTGAAACAATTCATTTTATAACTAAAACCATCATCAACTATTCTATTTATTGATCATTTCTTAACTGGGGATATAAAGGCCTCAACTGGCATAAATTCAGCTTCACCTGGTTCAAATTCTAAATAAAATCTTACATCAGCCACCTCTTGCTAAAATTGGTAAGATTAATTAGGGTTAAGATTAGCCAAATAACCGCTAGCTGCGGCCCTAGAGCACATAGAGTTAAGGTTAAGGTTAGAGCTAGGTATGCATCAGTCAGGGTTAGGGTACAAAAAAGGTTTGAAAATGACTTAAATGAATAGAAGTCAATGGGAGGGGACACATGGTCGTTACAGCATACAGCTATGAGAATGTGTGCGTATGTGAGAGGGGGCGGGATTTATCCCCAGGCTGCTTTTAATTTGGTTCTTTCTTCATTTTAGCTGCTCAATTTAACATAAAACCCTGGGAAGGACTTGAACTTTAAATAAGCTGTTAATGTTGAACAAATTATCATCATGGACACACTTAATCATAGATTTTAAATAATATTTCTAAACTTTTTCTTAGATTTGTCATCCATCAGTTGCCTCAGGGTAAGGAAGCCGAGCTTACTGGGTTTTTTTTTGTTTGTCTTTTGCATTCACTTCCCTGATCAACTTGTTTGAAGCCACAAAAATGTTCCAACCAAATGTCTTCTAACAATTTTTAACTTTTACACAGTTTTTATATCCTCATTCTAAACCCATAAAAAGTTCAGTCTTGCTGCTTGATTGACTGAATTAACGTTGGGTTGCATGATAGGATTCATAGCACAGATCCTTTGTAGCAAGGAGGTCAAATTCTGCTTAGTAGCCTGTGTGCAGGTATGGAGTGAAATTTGGTCCATTATTGTTGGAAGCAAAGAACACATTTTGCAAATGGAAACAGAAAACGAAACAAAGAGTTAAAACAATTTGTAAAACAAAATTGTAAAAAAATGCAATATGACAATGAGTTTTAAATAAAACATTTTTATCGAGAGCAATTTTGAGTAACTTTACTAGTTTCTCAGATTTATTTTTTTCATAAATGTATTTTTTATTTTAATTATATTTATTAATTTTATGTTTTAACTTTTTTAAGATTTCATATTTTAAATTTTTAAATTTTCGCTTTTTTTCTATTTTTTATTACAAGTTGCACTATTTTTAAATTGCGTCTTACCGATCACATTATCTTCACTGCAAGCCCAATACAAATGCTCGCTCTTGACGAGCACATTGGCCAATAAAAAGGTTGTTGCTAACGATGCAGGCCAAAGAATTGGGCCTTTGCTCCTCACTCTAGAAGTGAAGAGAATCTGAACGGTAAAATATGTGAACAATAAAACATGAAATATAAATTTTAAAGACAAAAAAAATGTCAAATTACCAATAAAGTTTTTTTCTTCCATTTATAAAATGTGCTCTTTCCTTAACACAATAATGACACAAAAATCACTCAATATATGCAGACCTAATTGTCTTGTTCCCTCTTGTTTCTCAAGCTTCATTTCACATCCTAAAAACATGCAATATTTCCCTTGCATAAAAATGTGTGTTCATTGTTTATCATCTTGAAGAATGACCTTGCTTTTTGCCCAGTGACTCCTGGAGGCACCAGCAAGCACCATCCCCACTCCTAGTAACCTCAGTCACAGGTCAAATGGATGGATGCACTTACATACATACACATTTTTATATGTATATGATCCAAAACTCCTTTCTGGAGTGCATGTCCCTTCAGGATGCAGCACACAGGAACAAAGTCACCGTGGAAACATCTGCAATGTAGTCCACATGTGATCATGCAATTGGCTATGCATGGCTGAGTGACACAGACCATTTATTCTCCTGTTTCTATCTGTGTAGGTGTGTGTGCTGGGGGACGGTGGGGGGGTATGGGTGCCCATTTGAGTTAGAGGCTGTTCAATAGCAGTAAATTAAAAATTGAAACAGATGGAGACTATAGTGGAGCATTACAGCATGCCCTGTGGATCTTAGCTGAATGCCAGCCTATTTTTTGTTTACATTCCTCTATGGATGAGCAAAGCTTAGGTATTGTGAGACTTGATGAAGAATGCGGCGTGTTGCTGATCGAGCTCGCCGATAGCAGACACATCACCTCAGTGTGACTCACAAACAAAAGCAACATTACCTCCAAAAGAAAAGCAGTGGGTGAACGACTGGATAAAAACAATGGAGCAATACATGAGGAGTTTCACAGAAACACGACTGTGCTCCGTCATGTGATCGCAGCATCATTTGTGCTGACTGTCTGTTTTTACAACCCTTGTCAAACTCATAGAATATCAGCAGGATAGCATCTTAAAACAGTTTCTTCCAGTAAAGACACTCATTATTGTCAGCTGTGGACGACTGGGGCCTTTGCAAACAGTGACAACGTTGTGTTGACATGATGGCCTCTTGCCCTTCTGCCTCTTGTGAACAGGAAAGCTAGCTTCCTGTTTTGCAGCGGCATCATTTTGGTGGACAATGAGGGACTGAGCACAGGAGCACAACTAACTATTTGAGGACTGACACTCATGCATACATTCAACTGAAGATAGTTCATTTGAGTAAATCATTACCAATAACGAGCGCCACATGCTCTGACTAGTGCCGAACCAGCAAACAATCAAGGTTACTATTTAAACAAATGTGCAGGAGCAAAAATGTGCAACTTTGCTAACTTAGCAATAAAACACAGAAGGTTAAGGTGTAAAAAGCCGATTAGTGGAACTACAGAGATCTTGAAAAAGGTAAGACCTCACAGAGCAGCTGAACACTGCGCCCCTCACATCCCGCCATTGTCCAGCTTCCGAAAACCCTCAGAAGGAGGTTTTCCTCGGGGCATGGAGAGACGGAAACTGGGTTGGTTTTCAAAAGAACAGTAGTTTTACTTAGATGAGGTCAAACTGACCTAAATGTGTCATTCAACACATGCCAATGAATTTGGCAGAAGTATTTATCCAAAGCAACTCACGAAATTGGAATATAGGAATTTAGAGAATATTAAAGCTAACTTTAGGCTACTTAGAAGGTGGGCTGGTCAAGTTTGGTCAGAGGTCACACTGGTGACAGTGAGAAGTCAAGGTATACAGGAAAGTCCAACGGAACAAAATGCAGTAAAGGGGCTAAGGAAGTATAGCGTAGGGGCTTGAGTAGCAGATGGTCTCTTGAAGATAAGGTCTATAAGTGTGTCTTGCGGTGCTGCTTGCAGATAATCCTTTAATGAAGTGATGACATAAACCTGAATGAGAGCATTTAAGTAGATGGAAGACTTGAAACTCCTTGTAGGCAAATATCAGTGACTTAAACTTGATTTGAAGGTGAAGGGTAGCCAATGGGGCTCTAGGTGTGTTGTGAACCTTTTCATAGTGGTGACCCTAGGAATGGACCAAGATACGGATGGTGTGTTGGTTTAGGTACAACCTGATGTCTCTCATGCGTAACAAT
>JAUZNJ010078285.1:10400-24439 GCA_034780135.1 Jordanella pulchra
GGTGACCCTAGGAATGGACCAAGATACGGATGGTGTGTTGGTTTAGGTACAACCTGATGTCTCTCATGCGTAACAATGCAGGGCGGAATTATCAGCAATGGAGGAAGCAAGATCTTTAAAGGTCAGCTGGAAATTTATAGTGACACCAAAATATCTACATAAGCAATGCATAAATAAATGGTTTTTATCATAGAAATCTGAAAACGTGTTCCATATGCATCCCTGAGAAGAATGCATCTCTTGGACCATCATTTGTTAGCTATTCTGCTGTTAGTCACTAGTTTAAGCTGCTGCAGAATGGTGGGAAGCTGGTGTCTCCACCTGATTTTAAAATCTAAAGACTGAAATATTTCCCTGTTCCTCCTTTTCTGAAACAGGTCAAGCTTAGTGAGTTGGAGCACCTTTAAAGGCATTTTAGCACCAGTCTTGCCACACATTCTCGACTGGAATTAGGTTTGGACTTTGACCTGTTCAAACACATGACTTTGCTTTGATCTTACCTGTTTATTGCAGCTGTGGCTATAAGTTCAGGAATGACATCCTTCTAAAAGATGGACCTCTGTCCAGTTATTTGTTTTTCTGTTACTTCTAGCAGGTTTTCCTCCAATGCTGCCCTATATTTAACTCAATCCATCATGACTACCAGTGGTCACTGAAGAAACACTTTACCTCCAGATTCCACATTTTCTGTGCTTGATCTGCTTCACATACTGTATGTTCGCCCAATGGAGCAAGTTTGTTTTTATCTTAATTTAAAGAACTGGTTCTAAATTCTCTGTCACCACTCCAAACATCATCGTCCACTAGAAACATGCAAACTTAAGAGGGTGGGCAAATCTGATCTACCAGCCAGGTGTCTCTAAAATGAGCAAAACTGAAGCATGTTTCCTTTAGTTATATGCAGAACATGTTAAATATGCTTAAAATACTGAGAGGGAGACATAAAAGTTGAAATTCTTACCTCCCACAATGTGATTTATTAAACAAGCAATCAATTTCCTATACGGTTTCTGCGTCTATGTTTTTCACAGGTATGAACTTGTACCTAATTTGCAGTAATTGTGGTAAGAAGGACTAATGACATATTAAGAGGATAGTCTGTGAACTGTTAAAAATCACAACAGTAGACACATCATCAAAGCAACTACATCAGGTTATAATTCCAGCCTCCATCACTTTATGGGATCATCATTGCGTCCGGACGCTTTAATGACCACAAAACAAGGCATAGATTGTGGTTTTATGTTACATCCTCCACAACATGTAATAGAAAAAAGATGTCTGTGTAAGATAAATACTGCAGACAACTTTTATGCAATTAAACCAAATGTAAACCTAAAGGTTAACAACCACAAGACTGGAGGAAACCTACACTGCTATCTTGGAAGCAAGAAACCATTTTCATTTTATTCGTTTCCACAGTAATGTTCCTTTACGGGCTCCGTACAAAGTACAGTTATGCTGAATTATCAATCATGAACCGACCTCGGTTTTCAAAGTTTTAGGTCCAGGGAGGGTTAGAATAAAACTTTCAAATCAGCTTTTCCAGGTTAATGTTTTAATTTTCTGCTATTATTTTTTGTACTTGTACATTATAGGGTTTACACTTTTGCTTTGTAGCTCTTTGAGACCCAGATGTCAAATACATGATATTAATAATAATAATCTAGCCAGGGTGAAATCGAAATTGGTAAAAAATCTACTCAAGTAATGACCAACTCACCATAACACTTAGACAGACCAAAATGTTAGGTAATATGGAAATTTAAAAGACTAGCATAAAACAATTAAAGCAAACGAATAATGTTATCAAAAATCAAATTTACAAAAAAAAAAAAAAAACACTTTTCCAAAACAATTTCCTTTGTAAAATAGAGTTTAGCAAACCATTACCTACAGTGAAAACAATTACTCTTTACTGTATATGTGAGGTTGGGCTCCAAATATAACTGTAGCTTCAGCAGTTATCAAGTAAGGTGGTGTACAAAAAAAAAAAAGGAGAACATTTTGAATTATACATTAACTGTATGTCAATGTTGTTGAAAACAAACTTATTTATTTAGTGAAGTTATTCACGTTGGATGGCGGAGCCAAACATTTTATCTAAGACAGGAAATTTTTGATCTAGATGTTACTCAAGTGAGTGTAACAAACGTGATGTAGTAAAACTACACTGAAAAGTTACTAAAGTAAATGTAAATAGTTAATACTCAGCTCTGGTTGTCTCCAACTCAGTGGCTTAGGACTTCATCTTCCTTTTAAAGCTACTGCATTGAAGCAGGATTTTTTTATACACATTAGTGTGTTATAATTTAGCCTGGCCACTCACACCATAAACGCAGCATTTTACACCCCTCATTAGGCCCGTCTTGGCAGGCTGGTCATAATTTATTCAGGGAATGAGATCTTAGTAGATCACGTACGTATCACATCCATTATATTATTGCATTTTCCTTTTTTTACCTGCAAAAGCAATGCAGTGTTCCCTATTTAGGATTTAAAGACAAACAACCTGTGACATCACTGCATGATAACCATTTTCACATCTTTTTCCATGTGTTAATCAACTAATTAGTTTACTTTTACTGGTTTAGTCAAAAGTTTTTAACTTGGAGTTGAATGATTTTTGTAAATAAATTCTCATAATTTGAAAAAAAAGAGACAGATATCGCTTTAAGATGACAAAAAGTTATATTTTGTTCACATGTGACCAAAGCATCTACCTCTACATAGTTCCTATGTCTCATTCATACATGGAATAGCTTAAAATTTTACTTATGTTCTTCTAATTTCACTTCTTATAAAGACTTTTTACCATAAATCTCAGATACCTGGAGGCCTATTGACATGATATACTCTTTGGGTTTATCTTGTTTGTCATAAACACACACACAGGAAAACAGAATTAGGTCTTCCCCTACCGTTTAATAATCTAGCTTTATCTTCTTCCTACCATCTCGGGGCTGTTTTATTTCTCAGTGCTGATCTTGCATTGGAGCAGCTTCCAGGTTGGATGTTTGAGGCTCTAACAGCGGATGGGTGTTGCACACGTAGATGAGATCTTTACGCATTGATACACATGAACCCTTTTAAAGTAAACAGAAAGCAGAGCTATCGGTGCATGACATTTCTGCCTAAAGCCATCAGCATAGAAAGGAGTAAATAAAATCTGCCATTTCTACCCAGAGCTTTGCAGTGCCTGTAAAATGTTGTCCTTCAAGGCCAGTTGGTAAAACAAATTAAGTAGTAAATAAAACCGGATTGGCTGTATTAGTTCGCATTTCAGAACAAATTATGAATAAAAAAGACAGACTTAAAGTGTATTACTGCTGTAATGTGTTGCATCACTTCAGTTAATGATTTCTGCCCTTTTTTACCTCCATTCGTAAACACGCCAACCCCTTTGCTTACGTGTAATTTCCAGAAGAGGGCGGCCTCATAACATTTTTAAAAGCAAACTCTTCGTGACACAAACGTTTTTAGAACAGTTCTCTGCAATCCAAAATTTCTTTCTCCACCTAAATCTCGTTGTTCTCCTTGTTTTTTAAAAGAGTCGTTTGGATCATTTCAGCGAATCTTCAATGACTAACTGAACTTTCTTTTCTGTAAACACAGATTTCTGTCATCCTTGTTTTGAGTCAAAATATTTTTCTTTTTGTTTTTCACTGACCTTTAGGGTAATGGATCCTAATTCTGTTTCAAAAAGAAAAAAAGTGACGTCGATGTAAGAAAAGATGAAAGTGGAAATAGTAAAGTAGAAAACCCTCAATATCAGAGCTGGAGTTAAGCCGGAAACACAGAAATCCTTTTTCAAAATAAAAGACTTGTGCTTTATTAAACTACGAATATCAAGGTTGATTTAAACATTTTCAGTGGTGATTTTAAGAACATTTAAATGGATAAGTCTACTAAAAAATATTTAAAAATAAAATGATAAACAAAAAACATACAAACAAACAGAACCCCACAAAAGGTTACTTTTTTTTTTTACTGAAATAGATTACTAAGTAGTAAATTTTGATCCATTATCAGTGCAAGCAAAAGAAAATTGGAAATGGAAATAGGAAAAAAACGCAATCCAGAAAGAACGCTTTGAAAAATATTCGCTTAAAAAAAGGTATTTGAGTGTAACTTTGGAGTTTTCTCAGATTTTTTTTCAACTTTACTTAGTTCTTTATTAGTTTTTTTTATTATTTTAAGAAGTTTTTTTCTGCTTTTCAGTTTGAGTTGTACAAATTGCACCCGTTTTAAATTGTATTTTATAGATCACATTCTCTTCACTTTTAGGGTAAAGAGCAAAGACATTTCTGTGGATCAGCGTAGAAGTTAGGAACAACATATTTATTGGTCCATATGCGAGTCAAGATCAAGCTTTTGTGTCGGGAATGCAGTCAGTGAAAAGCATTTTGAAAAGACTGCAGGTAGTAAAACTCAATCTAATATATATATATATATTTACACAAAAAACAAATAAAAAAAATTTAAAAATATAAAATCTAAACATATATTTTTTAAATATGAAAATGAATACAAAAATAAAATCTATAAAAACAGCAAAATTAGTCTCAAAACGCTTTTTATAATAATTAAAACGTTTTTCAAAGTTTCATGTTAGGATAACATTTTCTTTTCTTTTTTACTTTACAAAATGTATCCTTTGCTTGTAAAAATATTGGAACAAAAGTTACTCCATACATTACGAGACTGTTATGACCTACAAAATTGAGGGAATGAAGGTCACCCTAACTGTTGTCCTGAAAGTTAAACCTGAAGCGGTTATTGTTCTCTTATTCTGAAAGGACTTGAACACATTGTATCCGGACCCAGTGTTGACAGCGCTGGAGAGGCGCACGCACGGGGACGCGCCAGAGGAGCTTGGTGGAGCTGGAGGAGGAGGAGGAGGAGGAGGGAGGGAGGGGGCTGTATCAGAGTAAAAAATGTGAAGGTGGAAGCCAAATGAGCAGCGTCGTTTTCTGATCTCTCACATCTGTTTCACTGGAGGAATAATAACAATTAGAATAAAACAAAAAATACAAGGGGACGTTTGCGGAGTGCAGGCGGGAGCTTTATTTGGATCCTACAGCTGATTACAGGAATAATCCTCGCTAAGAATTCTTTGTTTATATTTGTGTCCCTCTTTCTGCCAGCGTCTACCTTCACACGTTATTGACTGAAAGCAGCGGAGCCGAGAGTGAGGCTCACAATCCGCGGCTGCACAATATTATTCCACTGACTACAATGTGAATATCTCCCCACGCTGTATGGGATTATTTTGTGTTTGGATAAGAACGCATTGGGCATCATGAGTTCCAGTGGTAAGTCTATTATTGCGCCTTATCTCTCGGTTTGAAGTGGAAGCAATGTAAACAATGAGAAACACCCAGCTACTATATGCTGGGTGATACATGATAAACATTTTTTTTTTTATCTCAGATTTGAATTTGTATTATTTAGTATTTTCATAGAAACAACAACAAACAGCAAACCTTCTGGAAGCTTTACAACAAACTTAGTAAAAGGTTAAACTGAGAACTTTAAATACATCCAGGGGTCAGAGCGGCTGAGAGTTCACCCAGCAGCATTTTTTAAATTCTTCTTTCCTATATCATCAGCTTGGACCCTCTGAGTTTCTGCCATTGCTCTTCCACCTTCTAGAAGACCCCTTCAAACAGCCCTTCATTAAAAAAAAAAATCACATGCTTTCACACACTGTCACTGCCGGATCAGTAAACCTTGTAGCTTAGGGGTCTGTGACCTGACCCTCTGCACCGCGTGACAAATAACCCTGGCAACCTGAGGGGCCACAGACACTAGGTTACCCTGGAGTAACCCCAGGCATAGCTAGGATGCTGAGCTGACCTTGGATCAGCTGACCCTGATCCTCTGTCCGCTGAATCAGGGCTTTCCCTCTATAGATCGTGGTGAGCGGGTGTACGATTCACTGCACGTTGATGTACAGGTCAGATGCAGAGCATGCAGAGGTCCCCCAGGTGCTTAACCCCCCCCCCCCCTTCAGTTTTCTGCATCATTCATAATCGAGCCTGTCATGAACTCAGCTGAGTCTTGCCTAACTTGCTGAGAATGCTGCCCAGATAACCAGGAAGGGTGTTGCTGCTTCTCGACTATTAAAAAAGGGAGAATCGTTCTTTTGTTGAGCTCTGAGTGGCTTTTCCTCACATGACGTCGGGAGGTGGAGGAGCACCTACAGTCAACATGTGGGGAGCTGTCAGAGTTTTACTGATTTGCACACAGCATGCATTGTCTCAGCCGGGAAAGTCGGTGGAACATGTCTCTGTCCTCTGGCTTAAGGCTTCTCAATGCTTCCCCCCCCCCGAAAAAAAAAAAAAAATAAATAAATAAATGTCTTTCCTGTCAGTTTCAGTCAAACATATGCAGCTGTCTGCCTCTAGTGCCATTAAGGTTTGGACATGACAGGGCCTGTCGAGGTCCGCTGCATGCACTCCACTTCTGCTGCTCTGGGAGTGATTAGATGAAGGCCACACCGTCTCACTTCAACCTCCTCCACTGACTTTGGGTGTAGCTTATTCTGCAAGAACCTCATACAATTAGATATGACTGAAGAAAAAAAAATCATCTTTTCAAAAGATTAAGAGCTTTCTTTTGGCACACTTAGTTTCTGCACAGAGGAGTGATAAAACACAAGCAGATCAATATACAGATCATCGAGTTTAGGGAGCTGAGAGCTTTCTGCAGCACCATTCATCACAGGCAACACTGACACCTCTACTTCCCTCTGATGTGCAGAGAAAAGTTCTTCCAGTGTAAGATCAGACGTATGCAGTAATTCTAATGTTTAGTGCATCTGTAGACTTTCTTTTGAAGCTCCCACACATGACATTATCACACTGACTCTAAATATTTAAGTTGTGCATTTTGCAACTTTGACATCAAAAAAGAGCATTAAAACCGGAATATTTTATCAGGTTAATATTCATTTATATATATATATGTAAATTAGTTTCTTAATATAAAAACAAAAGCAAATTCTTAAGTTACTTTTACATTTCAAGAGTCATCATTTGTTTCAAAACAGAATGTAAAATACAAATATAAAACACAACACATTACATTCAAAACACACCTGGGCGGGGGGGGGGGGCATGTAACTGTCATTTCGAACAGTGTTTCACTAACAGTCATTTGTTTTCTTTTTGTGCAAGAAATATGAAAACATAAAAATTCCTGAATACTTTGGGAATTTTGATTTGGAATTTCATTCAGCTTGTTATTGGAAGTTGGAATTTCCCAACTTCAAGTAGGACATTTTAAAATAAATGTAGGAGCAACACAACCATATTTAGATAAATGTTTAATCTGTACCTTCTTCGAGTTCAATGCAGAAAAGTAAAAAGTTGTTTGCAGACATTGTACCACAGATTTAAAATGTGAAAACAAGTAGTTCAG
The DNA here is from genome assembly GCA_034780135.1 of Jordanella pulchra. NCBI lineage: Eukaryota > Metazoa > Chordata > Actinopteri > Cyprinodontiformes > Cyprinodontidae > Jordanella > Jordanella pulchra. The sequence continues at coordinate 17,826 of JAUZNJ010078285.1, forward strand.
GTTAGCGTAGCAGCATTAGGAACAAATCATACTGAATTCCAAACTGTTATATTATTTCCTTTGTTTTCTGTTTGGTTGCAATGTTTGAAAATGACAGTAATGAATGAACCAGTTACTGATATTATTATAGTGTAGCTTGTTTCATCCTTTCGATTTTTTCTGGTGTTGTTCACATCAGGCTACTGGAATGCTACAATTCAGGTTAAGCTAGCAGCTAGCGGAGCCTGTCAATAGTAAAGCTGCACAGAAATCAAGGGAAACTAATTGATGCTGTTGCTTTCTGGTCTGGCAAGGCGAGTTGTTTCAGTTACAGTTGACATTAGTCATGGCATTGGAGGTCTTGCCCATGTTTGCTTTTGCCTATTGATGCAAGCTAAGAAAAATGTATTGTAAATGGTAATTTGAAAAAAAATAGAAAATAATCACTTGGAGATTGAACTGATACTGCAGTAAAGAAATTAAAGTTTAAAAACTGTTACAATTTAAAGAGGGTTTGAGAAAAAGTCTTTTTTCAGATGTTTTTTTTATTAGATCTTAATTTTTCTCATTTTATAAACGGATTTATTGAGGTTTATGTTGTTTTTTCTTCCAAATTTCCCCTTTTTCAAATTGAGTTTTAAGAACTTGCGTTCTTTTCAAATTGCATTTTACAGATCACATTCACTCTCCTTCTGGGGTCAGGCTTTCCTTTAGAGTAAGAGGGACAAAGACATACGTTGACTGGTCTGCATGAACGTTGGGAACAACTTTGTATAAATCAATGATCAGGAGCGAGTATTTGAATTCGGTTTGGAATGAAAAGATTGCAATCTGTATAATGCAATAAAGAAATAAAATATGTAAAACTCAAAAAGTAATATATGTCCTCTGTAAAAAAGACAAAAAAAAAAAACACAAGAGGGTTAAGTTCAAAGAAATGAACTTGTTAAAAATACAATACTAAAAAAATTAAACAAAAAATATTTAGAAAAATAAAAACTCTGAAAACAGAAAAGTTTTTACATTTTTTTTCAGTTAAGAAGAGGGGCTGAGCGACATGGCCTTAAAATCTTATTATGATATGTTCAGTATTACTGTGATAACAATATAAATGACAATGAAAACACTTCATTAATTCTTTAAAGTCATTGTTTGATAACTTTATAGCTTTGAAGACATGCCACAGCAATTATAGCCCAACAATCCCAAACACCTTCTCTTAAAAAATATAAAAATAAAAAACAAACCTCCCTTGGGACACTGCTACATACAGAAGTCTGATTTATGTAACTAAACATCCTGTAATAACTACATTTAATAATCTTCAAATTTGCCAATTCACCCATTTTTTTTAGTCTTTTGCATCATCCATAAATCAAATTTATTGTTTAGACTAAATCAAAATGGTGCTGATGACTAGAAATTTATCATGATTACAATAAACGATATAAATGTCCAACCTTATTTGAATATTTGAACGGTTTTGTTTTACCAGGCTACAGTTGTTTAATGAATTAAATTGAAATTGTCGTCACAATATCAGCATGTTTAATATTACCATTACAAAGTAATGTTTAGATCCAGTATTTGCTGGTTTTTATATAATCTAGGACTTTCTTTTTGTGAGACAACCTTGTTAACCCCCTGCCACCATGCAGTCATAAATAAACGTTTACATAACATAAAAATTATGGTAATAAGTAAACTCCTGTTTCACACAAACAATGTGGGCCAAGGAAAAGCTTTACAGCTGAGTGGCATATTTGTCACTCAAGGACGTACATAAATAGCGCCCCGACAGATGGGGTGTTAGAAATGTAAACCTACATAATACCAACAACATTAAGTGATATATTGTTTCTGAGCAGTAGGGGAATCAGCTGGAAACTGGGATAGATGGAAAGGAGGGCTGTATCATTTATGATTGCGAAGCTGCCTCCTCGTCTGGTGCACAGTCCAAACCAGAGCCAAACACTATTCATCACCACACCACTCCTGGTGCCTTGGTTCAATAACACAGAGAACAAAGGCGGCAGCTTTAACTGCACAGATGCAAACGCAGATGCTGGGAGGCAACTGCTGTACATTTATTTACAGTTGCTTACAAGCAAAACAACATCAGACAGATGTGTTGTTAGTTGTGAAGTGAGAGATACTCACCCACAGGGTTGGACTTATGTGTAAGAATAAAGGCCATTAAGAAAACTGAACTTCCAGACACTCATAATTACAGTTACTCATAATTACTAGTCTTTTCATGCATTAACCATGCTTTCTTTTAACCAGCAGCACAGGTTCAGTGGTGAGCTAATTCAGCTGAATGTGTGACTTCAGCTTCCTTCAGTTTATCTCTCTGACCTTGGCTTCTGGCACCACTGAGTGATCATTACAATTGGTGGAGCAGCCCGACCCTTGTTCCTTTCTGCGTTGAGTATTGGCATGTTTTTGTTACTGCTGGACACCAGTGTCGTCCTGGAGGCAGCCTCAACACAAGGTCCTGATGGAGATGAAGATGGATAGAGAGAGAGGGCTGAAGGAAGAGACAGAGGGCCCTGATCAATGACTACATTAAATTACTGACAGGGAAGATGGATGGGCATCTCTGAAGGGTTTATATGAAGAGAGGCAACGATTCACAGCAGATTATTACTCCATTGACAAAAGAATGAGTGTGTTTTAAGGCTTGTAAGAATTTAGGTTATTTTTTCATGTGGATAAATGGATTAAGTTTGTCACATCTGGTAAAACAGAGAAAATTAGCACTTAGAGGGCTCTCTCTTCTCTTCTGATTCTCACTGTAGCCTGAAGCATTCGTTATTAGTTATCCATATAAAAACATGAAAAAAGCCAAATATGATTTTACTGCTTTTATTGAGAACAGAAAGGCTACAGTCATCACAACTGCTACTGAGATGATAAAACACATTAGTTATTCCGCTATTTTTAGGGTTTATTTGTTAACTTAATTTTATTCATAGATTTAATTAAACAGATGAAAGAAGGACAGTTTCTTTTTTTTTAAAAGATTTATTGTATATAATACAAATGTTGTTAACGGCTCAGCTCTTTGTATATTGGACAAGTTGATATCAGCTAGAGGCTCACTTTCAGTTTCTTTGGTATTTTTTCAGTTTGGTTATTTCTAAATAAATATATCTAAATATTTCTAAATAACCAAACTGGTTCCGTTTGTAAGTGAAAGAGAATTTTATGAGCCCACCTCAAGCAGGCTGAGTAGCAGTGTGAAGTAACAGGTGGGGAACGGTGAACTGAGCAGACTTCTCCAGGTTAATCATGTTTTTCGGCGCTTTGTGCTCCGGCCAACAGTTTTAGGTTTTGACTGATTCCACTTTATTTCTTCTGAGGTTTACAACAAATCAAAGCGAAAAACTGGGCTGCTGGATCCCTGGTGGATCTAGAGGATTTGTGTGTTAAAACAAAGCTTATCGGTAGCGGATTCTTAGTAAATACAAAAAAACGGGGATGTTGATGTATTTATTGAACAAAAATTATTAGACTCTTAATATTTGGAACTAATGATAGATATGAAAAATTATTTGCATGTTAGTGGTCATAGTTGGATCAAGGCAATTTGTTTGATTATGATCTCTAGCCAAGTGCTTGGTGCATCCCTATGAAGTCAGAATTCTGCCAAATACAAACATACATGATAAATACTGATAGAAGCAGTTTTTATTTAAAACACAGGAACTTTAAACTACTATTCACAAGAATTAAAGTAGCCAAAATTAGAAAACAGTCATTCTCAGTCTTGAAGGTAAGCACTGTGTTCTAAAGGTGCGTTGACACTGAATGCAAACTCGGGAAAAATTTTCAGCAGTTTTGTCTGCTTTTGCCTGCCTTGATATCTGCCTGGCCAGGCGAATCTGCCCTGCGGGTATAAGCGTCATACATCATGGAGTCTGGTGATCCTTGGTTTCACCTCATCATGACGACATAGGTTTACAAAGCGAGTTGCAATGTTTTTTACTTTAGAAAGCCAAAAAAAGTTGTTGGCGTTCCTCAGTTAGCCAGATGAATTTCCACCAATCCGTGACTCACTACTCGGCTCTGCTTTCCTGCATTGTCAGATGAATTACCTAGACAACATTCAGTGACTTAAAACAAACAGAACCAGTACCAGGCTAGCAGCCGAGTCAACCTCTCGAGCTATCGAACCACAGCAGGAGATTGGAAGATCTCCCCAGGGAATCCGCCACTGGATTGGGGAGTGGACGCAGGAAGCCCGCTGGGGGAAACAGTACCATCATGGAAAGGCTACAGTTAGCTCAAGGTAGAGGATAACTGCGGAGGAATAGTGGAGCACAGCGATGGATCAGACAGGTCCACCGGGAAGACAGACTACTGAGGGCGGGTTAAAGACTACGGCTGCCTGGGAGTAGGAGAGTGGTACAACCCGAGAAGTCAGCCTGGGAGGCAGAGCTAGGAGAGGCTACAGCATGCTAGACCTAGGCTAACTGTGTGAAATAAAAGGTGGAGGATCAGCAAAGCTTGCCTGGGCAGACACCGGGCGAGCAGGGGCAAGAAGGCATCTGTCTGTGCGGGAGACCCTCTACGGCTAAATTAAAACAGCTTTTTTCATCATCTTAAGGGCATTGCCACTTCATGTTTTGTCAACATTATTTTCTCTATCTTCCATTTTTAGTGAAAAACAGGTGATTTCTGCTGCGCTCCTTCACTGTAGCTCACAGCCACGTCTTGTCCCTGCAGGTGAGACAGTGATCTAATGTAGCCAAGGTTCACAAAATCATGCTGTTCGCCTCCCTGCATTGCCTCGTTTGGATTCACTTTGCTCCAGAACTGCTTTCTACATAAAGATAACATGGTAATCCTTTGCTCCAAAGTTTTGCGAAAGTTGTGTTCAGTGTGGACGCACCTTAAGGTAGATTGAACTGTGGCATATAACAGGGTTACACAAAAAGTTTCATCACTTCGTTTTATTGGAATCTGCGGGCAGAAAAAAAATTAAATGTCTTTAAAAAATGACTTTGTGAATATTTTAGACAAAGAAAGCCAAGTTATGCTACTTGTAGAAAACAAACAATTGTTGTTGACAGGAACTTAAAATTTGTGTAGCTTAATTTGGCTAACAGACCGAGCTAAAAGAGGCTAAACTGTTAGCTATTGAGCAAATCTAGCCACAGACTCCCAGGTCTGCCCTTTTAACCATGGTCTTGCAGCTACTCAGTTCTCTAAAAACTGATCTTTTCAGTGTTGTTATCTATCAGATAAAACTGAAAGGGGTCTCACCAATAGTTTATTTATCCCTGTTTTGTCTGCATCAGTTAGAAACTGAAGAATCCTTTTGGCGAAAAAACCTGCTTCCATTTGATATTTTAAAAAATAAATAATCGGACAGATACTCGTACTCGTCGTCTTCCGCTTTATCTGGCACCGGGTCGTGGTCACAGCAGTCTCAGCAGAGACTCCCAGACTTCCCTTTCCACAGACACCTCCTCCTGCTCTATTGGGGGAAGCCCAAGGCGCTCTCAGGCCAGCCGAGAGACATAGTTCCTCCAGCGTTTCTGGGTAGTCCCCTGGGCCTCTTCCTGGTGGGACGTGCCTGGAACACCTCCCGAGGGAAGCGTCCAGGGGACATCTGAAAAAGTTGTCCGAGCCACCTCAGCTGACTCCTCTTGATGTGAAGGGGAAGTGGCTCTACTCCGAGCCTCTCCCAAATGACCGACATCCTCACCCTATCTCTAAGGGAGAGCCCAGCCACCCTGCGGAGAAAGCTCATTTTGGCCGCTTGTATACGGGATCTCGTTCTTTCGGTCATGATCCAGATTTCATGACCATAGGTGAGGGTAGGAACATCAGACAGATAAAAATATCAAAATTATGTGCAAATTATTGTGTTGTAAAGGCTACAATGAAAATGATGCAACAGTATATGCTGTAGAATAACTGACCTCCAAATAGCATAACAGGCTCAGTAGATATAAAATGATCTTAGAACAATAATGCTTTATTAAAACCAAGAAGTTGTACTTCAACATTAGCTTTATACTTTTGTTTGTGTCAGTTGCATTTCTGATTCTAACATGCCTGGTCCATTTGGTGAAGTAACTTAAGGTTGGTGGAGTAGCCAGAATCATGCAATCTTTCTAGTTGCTATCCAACTCTAGTAACAGGTTGCTCTCATGGGGAGGTATTACCAACAGTCTAACCCAATACTTGCAGAGCAGCTTTTTATGCATCATTCATCAGTGTGTGGGTGTCACAACACCTCAGACAATAACAGGGTTCAGTATCTGACTGAGAAATGCCCAAAGTAATTTGTTTTGGCCTTGACAAGAACAACAACTCTAAAATAAACGTTCAGACTAGATTTGTTTTATTTGTTTCACTCAATTCCATAATAACTTTACGCTACACTTACAGTAAAACATTTTACAAGCATGATGGCATTTACAAAATGGTATGATTAAGAATACTCAATGTGTGGGCGTGCACGTGGCGCAGTGGTTATATATATATAGTGGTTAGCGCGCACGACCCATGTACGGAGGCCTTAGTCCTCGACGCGGGCGACCCTCGAATCCGGCTTGTGGTCCTTTCCCGCATGTCTCTCCCCCTCTCTCATACCCCCTTTCCTGTCAGCATACTGTCAG
>JAUZNJ010078296.1:5483-18857 GCA_034780135.1 Jordanella pulchra
AAAAAAACCCTGTTTCACCCAGAAAAGTAACCCCGCAGCACAGTGCTCTCACCACTGTGTTTAACTTGGTTCGTTTTTTAGCCCATATCAGGTTCTCACACAAGGCCTTAGGAGGTTTTAGGGATTTCAGGATATTTTGACATTTTCTGTCAAACAAATCCTCCAGAAAACAACCAGGGAGCTTAATCACACGCGTAACACAACCAGTTCCTCAAACTATAAAAGACTCACTTCTATGTGCCTCGATTGCTTTTAAGAAATAATTTTTTAGATTATGGGTGGATATTATTATTTTTTATGCATTTCTGATTTTAACTTCATCTGCAGAGCAAGAAGACGAGGAGGCAAACACAGGTTCACACCTCAAGCTGATTGTGGACGCCTTCATCCAGCAGCTGCCCAACTGTGTCAACAGGGACCTGATAGACAAGGTGAAGAAGCTGTGATTGTTTCTCTGACCTGTTCTTAACCCAGGCAGCGTTCCACACATGCTTTCATCTTATCTCTGCTTCAATCTGCCGAACAAACCCTGCTGCAGCAGGTGGAGAGCTGGAAAACATGAAACATGTTGGTCTTCTGGACTCTTTCAGGCTGCAATGGACTTTTGTATGAACATGAACACCAAATCCAACAGGAGGAAGCTGGTCCGAGCCCTGTTCACTGTCCCCAGGCAGAGGTTAGTCGGCCAGTCATTAAATAAACCCATTAAAAAGATTTAGACTTGATGTTTCATACCCAGAATCACCACAAAGAGGAGCTATCACTCTGTGATTTGTTTGAAGATGACTGACTGATCTTTCAGGTTGGATCTTCTGCCTTTCTACTCTCGCCTGGTGGCAACGCTGCATCCCTGCATGTCTGACGTGGCCGAGGATCTCTGCTCCATGCTAAAGGGAGACTTCCGCTTCCATGTAGGTCTTTTTCGATTCATTTAAATCCTTAGTTTTGCTGGATTGTTATTGAATCAATGAAACTAAATGACTTTCTGCAGGATCAAAGTGTGCTTTTACTGTTAATATTAGTTTTGGACCTTAAATAGTTTTGATGAATGAATGCAACAAAATGCAAAGAAACCAGATAAATACTTCATAAGAGTTGGAAATATTCCTCAAAGCTTTAATAGGTTTCAACTGTTTAACAAAGAGAAATGGAAAAATATGTTTTTCCTTCTGAATTGATGGTTTTAGATCCGTAAGAAGGACCAGATCAACATCGAGACAAAGAACAAGACGGTTCGATTCATCGGGGAGCTGTCCAAGTTCAAGATGTTTTCAAAGACGGACACTCTTCACTGCTTGAAGGTGAGTCAGAACCAGCAGCTGCAGAACCCTTCATCTCTCCTCAGTCTGGATCCTAACGTTGGAACATCCTCTGAGTTCAGACAGCAAAATGTCTGAAGACGAGGCCATCATTTCACTGAGCTTTGAAAGTTTGAATAAGATGATTGTAAAGGTAACATTCTGTCAGTTTGAGCTGTAATCTGTGTCCCAACAGATGCTGCTGTCTGATTTCACTCATCACCACATTGAGATGGCCTGCACCCTGCTGGAGACCTGCGGCCGCTTCCTGTTCAGATCACCAGACTCTCACCTGCGGACCAGCGTCCTGCTGGTCAGTTCTGATCCGATTTAGCTTCCAGGAAATTATCACAACAATGTCTCTGTTTTTAGCTTGTAAATCAACTGTTGCTAATTAGAAGGTGTTGTTAGCTTTAGCTTCACCAGCTGTTTTCTCATTTCACCATCTCTAGCAGAATAACTGCTCTAGTTTGACGTTTCAGCTGATATTCAGTCAGATCCTTTCTGCTACAGGAACAAATGATGCGGAAGAAACAGGCGCAGCATCTGGACGCCCGCTACGTTACCATGGTGGAGAACGCCTACTACTACTGCAACCCACCGCCCATAGAGAAGGCCGTGAAGAAGAAGAGGCCGCCGCTGCAGGAGTACATCCGCAAGCTGCTCTACAAGGACCTGTCCAAGGTGACCACGGAGAAGGTGCTGAGACAGATGCGCAAGCTGCCGTGGCAGGACCCCGAGGTGAAGGGCTACCTGATCTGCTGCATGATCAACATCTGGAACGTCAAGTACAACAGCATCCACTGCGTGGCCAACCTGCTGGCCGGCCTAGTGGCCTACCAGGAGGACGTGGGCATCCACGTGGTGGACGGAGTGCTGGAGGACATCCGGCTCGGCATGGAGGTGAGCACTGATTTTTATCAACGAAGCAAACTTCACTAAGTTAGGTTGTTCCTTTAGTGTTTCAGAATTCAGAATAAGAGAAAATGTCACCAGGTTCCAGACTTTTCTCTAGAATTAGAGACGTTTTCACACTGAATTTCCAACATAAATAAAATCAAGCTCTGTTCTGATGTTTATTTAAATAAATAGGAAATAAAATCTTTTTTTAAATCATAATCCTGTGATGCTGATATGCATTAAAATCATCAGTAGAAAAATAAAAGAGTAACTGCTGAAGGTTTATTGAAGTATGACATTCAGCTGGATGATTTGGTCGTGCCCCAAAACTTCACCGCAGTGCATGAAGGTTTGGGTGAAAGTTCCTGCAGCCGTTAAACATCCATCCATCCTCTGAATGAAAACACAAAACTTTTAGTTGTTCTGAATCATATTCTGGATTAAGGTTCATCTACTGTCCCATTAACTGACGAGCTTCTCTGTCCCTGCTGAAGAACGTTCCCACAGCATGACGCTGCCCCCACCATGTTCCAGCGTGGTGAAGGGGGTTCAGGACAGATCTGCTAACCTCCCACATATTTTCGCTCAGGTCAACCAGCCCAAGTTCAACCAGCGGCGGATCAGCAGCGCCAAGTTTCTGGGCGAGCTCTACAACTACCGCATGGTGGAGTCTGCGGTTGTCTTCCGCACACTATTCTCCTTCATCTCCTTCGGGGTGAACCAGGACGGCAGCCCCAGCCCTCTGGACCCCCCAGAGCACCTCTTCCGCATCCGCCTGGTCTGCACGCTGCTCGACACCTGCGGTCAGTATTTCGACCGCGGCTCCAGCAAGAAGAAACTCGACTGCTTCCTCATCTACTTCCAGGTCTGTCTGCTCCTAAAGCTTCACCAGTGGACTGAATGTAGGAGATCATTTCATGAAAAGTTTGTTTGTGTCTGCAGAGGTACATCTGGTGGAAAAAGAGCGTGGACGTCTGGACGAAGGACCACCCATTCCCCATCGACATCGACTACATGATCAGCGACACCCTGGAGCTGCTCAGACCAAAGATGAGGCTCAGCTGCTCTCTGGACGAGGCCACCAAGCAGGTCGCCGACCTGGAGAGAGAAGTGCTCGTCAAACTGGGTAAGGAAGGGTTTCTGGATTCTGCAGCCGGTTTCTCCAGTTGCCTCCTGGCAGAGCAGCATTCCCTGCTGCGTAGGAGGGCTGCTGGATCTGCAGGTTCACCGAAACGTTTGCATACCAAAGGCATGGAGTCACCTGAAGGATGCAGTCAGTTAACAGGATTAGGAACAATCACTGGAGATTAAATTTAATGACGTTTCCGATTTGTTTCATGTCAGCTGTGTCACATAAAACAGCAATTACTCTTCGAAATGAAAATGATTGTTTTGTTTTAGCTGGTAATTTTCTCCTGTTGTCAGACTCAGTTAATCACCAAACATTTTCCACATGCCAGTAATGATTTTCTTTTCTGCTGTATCAACGATTTCATAACGTTTTCTTTAAAAACATCCACAGAAATACAACCTGAATCCAACAAAGCAGAAAAATAAAAACATCCTTCAGACGGGAGGAGTTCACATAAAATATTACGGTTCTGTGCCGTAAAAGTCAGGCCCAGACTGGTCATGTGAGTCTGCTGGGAACAGAGAGCAGGAAAAGTTTGGAACGTTGTGTCAATTAAAGCAGATATTCAATACAGTATTTTAATTTGTGATCTAACACAACTAGTGTGAGCTTAGAGGGCTCCCATTCAGATGCCGCTTTGCAAACCTTTGCAAAGATTGAAACCTACGTCCATTTTTCTTGAACTAAGTGTATTTTCCCATCGATTTAAGCAGGTGAGACAATTTTTCTAATAAAATAATAAGGTTTACATTTGAAATGAAGCTAAAAACACCCCATTATCTCACTTCAAGTTCTTAGTACCTAATATTCTTCTTTAAAGGGCAAAACTGCTAATTTCATTGGCAGAGTGTCGTTTGTACCTACTCAAATTAAGGGCAAACATTATTTTAAAGAGAATATATAATCATATGATAATATTCTAAAATTATTACAAGACAGGGCCGGAGGATTTGGACAAAATTTATATCATGATACATTTCTTAATTTCAGGCCAAGAATAACTACAAAAGATGACTATAGAAACTTGTGACAAATATTTTGCAATGTTTATAAAACTCCTTCAACATAACATTTAATAAATATTAGCTTTGAAAACAAAAATACCTAAAACTACATGGAAACCTGGAGCATCAGTCAGTGACCAATGCTATGTTTATATATATCAATTGTTGCAGTGTTTAAATCATTAACCGTTTGGGATGGCCTAGTGCAAGTCCAGAACTCCTGACTGTGTTCAGACCTTAACAAAGAGGTGCAGGTGTTTTAAATAAGAGTTTGAAATTAGCTGTGTTTTATAAAACCGCAGATGAAGATGAGGAAAGAGGCGATCTATCAGGTGAAGCTTTTCTTTCATCCTCATCTTGCATCTAAGCTGAGTTGCTGTGACTAAAACGCTCCGGCTAAGGTGAAAGCGGAAGAAGGAAGCGTTTATGCAGTAGGTGGATCTGGCTCTGTGGCTCCATGACGGCATGAAAACTCTGCTTTGTTCACCAGTTTCATGCTGTTCGGTTGGAATGCAGAGAAAAATGTGAGCTCCGCCCTCTGAGAAACTGACTCTAATGGAACGAGCTGCAGTCACAGCAGCAGGTGTTCAGAGGAGCTAAAACTGCCTCCAAATCAGTGTAGAAATACTCATTTTTATCTCCATATGAAAGGTGTTTCAGTAAGATTATCAAGACGCTTATTAGACGAGGCCCCCTAAAGGTGGACGTGGGAATTGATCTGAAGAAAAAAAGACATTTCAAGGTTAAAGATCTGAATGCTAGCTGAGTGGTTTATGTTCTGTAACTTTCCACAGCTGGTGTTGGACGAGTGTTTTAGTGACAACATGAATGTTGCAGAGTAAAGAGTGATTGATGGAGGCCCCGTATAGGTAAACAGGGGTCCATTGTGTCCCTCTCATACTTTAACCACACATTCCTGAGTCCTTCAGTCACATAAGACCTGATCTGCAACTTCAGGCTACAGGCTGCAGCTTCATGTTTTACACCTGAGTTTTATAATGTGTCAAAGTTGAGACTTTGTTTGGTTATTTAAAAAATCAAAGTATGATCTGATGATTCCCTCCATGTTTAAAATGTCCAAAGCCAAAGTTTCTGTTTGATGATATTGATCTTTGTGTTTTAACAAAGGCATGGCCATGGAGAAGGACGGCCGCTCCAGCGCCATGAGCGAAGGCGAGCCGCTGGACGAAGAGGATGACGACGAGGATGAAGAGGGAGCAGCTGACACAGAGGAGCAGTCTGGAAATGAGAGCGAGATGAACGAACAGGAAGAGGATGTGAGTCCGTTGTGCCATTCTGGTCACATGTCTGTGTTTACATCAGGGTACAGAGATATGCTTCATCTATTGTCCTCTTCATTTTCCTGCAGGCGTCTAAAAGAGCTGAACCCTTAATAAACAGTCCGCTGGTTTATTGGCTCCGAGATCCACATCCATGTTAAACAGTCTCTAATACCTGTATTCAGCATTCAGTCCTCAGGAGGTTCTAACCTGACGTTTCAGTCACATTCATTTCTGAACTTTAACTAGGCCACTGTGGAACCTTGATTTCAAGTCCAAGCTGCTCATATGGGTGTAAAACTTTAGAGGTGTAACTTTAATGTGAATCTGCTGGAATAAATGCTCCCTAGAAGTCTGTGCTTTATATCTGGAATCTGCAACTAACTCGTAAGGATTTTCTTCCTCACATCAAAAGTTTGATTATTTTTCTCTTCATTCTGTGGAGCTGCTCAACACCAATAATCAAGAAACGATTTTTGATCAGATATAAACTTATGATATAAAACATTTTGGGCTTTAATTGTATGTAGGATTTGACAGGTAAATGGTAAATGCTAGATTAGCATTAGCCATACAAATGGATTATCATAACTTGTGGAACATAGGAGCCAATAATTATTGCACTCTGGACCTGATTCTAGTGATATTGTGATACGACTTCAGCCAACGATTATTTGACTAATGGTTTAATCTGTTGTTTATGTTTTTTGTTTTTTTATTAATCCATAAATAGTCTAATAGCAAAACGTGCCTTAAAGAAAATTCTATAGAGAATTTAAACCAGTTGAAGCTAAAACTTTTGAAGGAGTTCTGCATAGAGCATATTCACCAGAAAAATGTTTGATCCTAAATGCTGAGTATTTGTTTTTGTATTTTTTTTTTCCAAATTTGAGAACATTATTGCTCTTCATCAGTCTTTATACTCCAATCACTGATTAAAGATGACTAAATTAATTGACAAATATTTTAATAATCGATAAATCATCATTTATCCGATTAATTATTTCAGCCTTTTGCGAGGGCGATACATTTTGCAGCCTTACCGTGTTCCTGCTTCAGTAGATCTCAGGGTCTTAAGGAGTTTAGTTTTACACGTTTCAGTTCTTTGTTGTGTTTGTCTCATTCTAAAGTTTTCAGTCTGAATGAAAAGTCAAATAGTTTTATTTGCTTTTGGCATAAAAGGAAATCAGGTCAAGTGTAAAGACTTTTCCACACGAATCATTGATACGGGAAGCTGTTAAAAAGGGTGTGTGTGTTTGCCTTGTGTCTTAATCTATCCTTTTCTTGATCTTTAATAAGTAATGGTCACACACAGCTGTTTCTTTATGGATTATTTTGCCCTGTGATCCATGAATAACCCAGAAAAGACTGAAAACCAGACAAAGCATCTTCTTTGTTTGGAGGCAATGTTCCTGCTCAACGTTTATCAAGGAACCAACCAAGAAAGCTTTGTGCCTCAGACAATCTTATCTCAATGCAGCTTTGAATGGTTGTTTGGTTTGTTTGTTTTTTGCTCATAACGTGGTGTTTTGTTTTGTTTTTTTTCTCCAAACCAACATGGTTCTGGGTATAAAACTGGACTCCTGTGAAATAATTAATTGACCACATTTTTTCTGGAGGCCTTTTTATTTCCTTATCTGTAGAATGAAGTTGTCGCACGTAAATAAAATATAGTGTCCTGAAGACATTTCTGGCTTTAAGGCTCCACGGAACCACAGAGGAACCATTAATAGAAAACAAGCAGAGGACATACACATCAAAAACTCGACCCTAAGTTAAAGGTCAAATGTCATGATTGAATTACAGGAAGTAGAAAACGAGTGATTTTTATGCCCAGAACCACTCAAACACAAACCCTGTGAAAAGACTTTTGTTATTTGTTTATTTGTTCTAATTTATATATTCCCTGAGTGATGATTCTCATTGGTTGCTCTCGCTGAGTTTCTGTACTGCAAGAAAAATCACAAAGCGCCTTTTTGATCCGACGTTTAACGTTTCTGTGCAGAAAATGGAGCGTCTGGTTTTTTTTCTTCTTATTCTCATTTGAAGTGGCTGCTGTTTTTGTTTATCTGTTGTTGGAGGGGTAACGATCTGTGGGTGTTTTGTTGTTATAGGAAGGATCTGAGAATGAGGAGGAAGAGCGGGAGGAAGAGGAGGAAGAGAACACGGATTATTTGACCGACTCCAACAAAGAGAACGAGACGGATGAGGAGAACAATGTATTGAGATTAAAACACTCATCGTTTTATGGTAGATAATAGAGTTTCTGAGATGGTTTATTTGCTGGCTGTTGATAGGAGGTCACCATCCGTGGGGGTGGGCTGAAACATGTGGCCTGCGCTGAGGATGAAGACTTCATTCAGGCTCTGGATAAGATGATGCTGGAGAACCTGCAGGTTTTACATCCTCCTATAATCACTCTGGAATATGTTGGATCTGGTGAATGAAGGAGTCTGACGCTCTTGTTTTGGTCTCTGCAGCAGCGCAGCGGCGAGGTGGTGAAGGTGCACCAGCTGGACGTGACCATCCCTCTGCAGCTGAAGAGTCAGCTGAAGAAGGGCGGCTCCGGGCAGCAGTGCATGGGAGAGGGAGAGGCGGACATCTCCGACACCATGCAGTTCGTCATGCTGACCCGGAAAGGAAACAAGCAGCAGGTGAGAGAAAACTGCTAACATCTGACACACGCTCATCTTCTGATGTGGTCTGGGTTGACTTTCTTCTCTTTGGCTGCTGTTTCTTCAGTGTGTTTTAGTTTTAGAGCGAACGCTTGTTTAATGTTTACGTTCACACAGAACCATTTCCAACCTGTTATATTCCTGCTTTAGTGAGCCTCCCAACCTCAGCTTAGTATGGCTCTCTGCTGCTGTAGCTCATGTTCTGGGGTTTAGCCAAAAGGTGCCTGGGCTACCGTTACCTCCCTCCTCAGACCACAGGCATCTTTTCTCCTTTCAATAATTATGTGTAGAGTTTGAAATGATTTAATGGGAATATCTCATTATTTCTTCAGGTTCAGAAATGCTCTTGCAGCAACAGCTGAAGTCACTTACATTCCTATTCCTCCTCTAGATTCACCAGGTTTGGATGCGTTTAGTTGCTGGGTTGATTTACAACTGAGCAATTTTAAACTGGCCTCTGATGATCATTGTGTCTGGAAGTAAAAATCCCTTCAAACCAGAATGTTTTAATTGTCAGTGGATGTTTGGAAAGGTGATGCTGGGGCAGCATTGGTGAACTTTTTCTGCTAAATTCTAGGATTTAGTTTTATTCCTTTGCGGATTTGTCTAAAGTCAGTGGAGCTGTTCTGCCGTATGCTGAGTTAAAGGACCTGTGTGAGCTAAACCTGCTTTCTGAGGACTGAACCCGGCTCCTGTGCTGCAGGGTGTGTCCGTCTCTCTCTGCCCCTCCGTTAAATGTCAGCCACCACATCAGCTCGGTGTGAACACAGAGCTACTTTGTGGTGAGGCGCGTGGATGGGAAATGAGGTTTCTCCCTCTATAAACACTGTGACGTTCCTGCAGCGGAGGACACAGACATGCTGTGACCAAACAGACCTTACCTGCAGCTCTGTTCAACAGAACCAGCTCTGAGCTCCTAAATGAACCCTGTGTTTGTCTGCTCCACCTTCAGGGGGCCCAGCCCCCGCTCCTTATTAAAGGAGGTCTTTTTCATTTTGGAAAATGTTGAACATTACAGTGAAGCCAAGGCTTTCCGTTTTTGATATTTCTGTTTTTACTGAACTGTTTCTGTTAGCACAGTAGGCTAGCGAAGCTAACAGGCAGGGGCGGATCTACCATACAGAGAAGGTGGCCCTTACCAGCCCCCTAAAAGAATATTTATGTATGTCTCATTAAACAAGTAGGATCATCAGCAGCCAGAAAGCTCAAAAAAGTAAAACATGAAACGGAGCTTAAACATTATTTTAAAGAAAAATCAGCTGATGTTTTCATTCTATTCCATATTAACCTCTCCTCCCTCCACCACAACCTGACAATGAATGAGAAGAACAAGAAAACAGAAAATATAGTTGTTTTTGCACACAGCGATAACTTTATGCACAGAAAAGCACAAACTGGTTGTCGATCCATCCTTTAATAATTCATCATGATAATAATACTAAGAATCATCAGAGTCATGAAGAACAGAAAGCAGAGCTACAGTTTAACTTATAACCTCTGAGTGCGATTGCAAAGACAGTAGGAAACCTGTCTGGGAGCTTCTAGCTGAATTTACCTCGAGATGTGAGAAATATCAGGTCCTTATTTCAGTGCAAATTAAAGCTGCTGAACACATTAAAAGGTCCTTCAGATCTATGAGTGAAATAAATCTGGTGCCATGGAGACATAGAAAGTGTTAAAGTAGACCTTCCTCTTTCTGCTCTGATTAAACAGCTCTGAGCTGTTTAAAGATGAACTATTAGCAACAAATAAGTTGGAGTATTTAAAAACAAACACAGCCTTTACTGTTTATTTCATAAATATGTGAAATATAGTTTTATATTTTAGAATCTCGTTAAACAAGGATTCAGTTTTAGTCAAAGTAAAACCTACATACTATTTATTTATTTATATTTCTTAATTACTGAAATATTATTACTGATAAAAGAAAAAGAGTGAAAAATGATTCAGAATGAGGCTCTGTAATAATTTAACCTTCAGACGCACTTTTCTCTCCTGAAAGTGGCCAATAGTAAAAACTTTCCCTGCCGTGAAATATAGTATTTATCAGTTTTTACAGAATAAATGAAAACAACGTCTTGGCCAGACACAAATCAAACAGAACAGCGTCATGAAAGAACATATTTATATTAATATTTATAGAATCAATGTTAGTCAAACGTTTGAAAAGCTCTGATCATAAATAGAATAAATTAGGGAAATGTGCCTTCAAATCTCCAATTAATCTTTTTTTTTATCAAAAGAAAATGACAAATGATCTGCATCACTTCCGAAACTGTAATATGTTTCAATCATTCGCTCTGGGAAGTGACCCTAATTTAAAGAGCAACTTATTTTAAGCTGCCAACCAGTCATGCAGGGTTTGGGCTCCGTTTAATCAATCATGGGGCTTCTTGTTGCTCCTCAGTCCTCTCTCCACTCGTCCTACTTCTGTCCTTCTTCTTTTACTGGTGTGGCATAAGTATTACAACTTCAGTTACAGTTCTATCATCCTCAGATGATTTCCTAAGCATTTTATGTGCAGTTACCTTTTTTTTTTTACTTTGTATAATGACCCCCCCCCCCCCCCCCCCCATTTAGAGCCAAACACGGGGGGGCAAACCTGTTGTTTGACAGCTCCCTCCAGAAGAATATTCAAATTTGATTATTAAAAGCTGATTATTTCACTGATTAGCTGTGGAAACCTTGCAGGGACTAAAGTAAGATCTTATTTTTTACATTAGTTTAATAATCACCGATATTTGTTGTCAAATTTTTAGGAGACTTTGCTTCTTTTTCTTCTTCCATTCACATTAAAACTTAAAAGATTTTTAAAACAATCTGAATGTAAACATAAAAGAAACATTTACTGTTATTAGCAGCTAATACTGAAACAGCAAAAAACACAAATATTCAGCTGATGAGTTGCTCTATCTCTTCACATTAGAGGCGTAACAAATAGTTTTATAAACAGCAACATGAGCATCTTCTGAAGTCTGTTCTCCTGGTTGACAGTATAAGATCCTGAATGTTCCCCTGTCGTCCCACCTGGCGGCGAACCACTTCAACCAGCAGCAGGCGGAGCAGGAGGAGCGAATGAGGATGAAGAAGCTCACCCTGGACATCAACGAGAGGCAGGAGCAGGAGGACTATCAGGGTACGCCTCCAGGACCGTCATCTGTCACCCAGTAGAGTTAGCTTCAGGAGGCCTGCCAGGGAAAACCAGAAGCTTGGTTTTGTTATTTGGCATGAACAGATCCTCCAAAATGTTTAATTCATCCCAAGCTTCTGTTTTCTACCTCCTTTCTGTGCATCTTGCAGAGATGATGCAGTCCTTCGCCCAGCGTCCGGCTCCAGCCAACACCAACCGAGAGCGCCGGCCTCGCTACCAGCATCCGAAAGGCGCTCCCAACGCCGACCTCATCTTCAAAACCGGAGGAAGGTGAGTCATGCATCCAGAGCTGCGACGAAGCAAAGTACGAGAATTTGACACGTCAAGGCCTTTGGTGTCAGTCGCTGCCAGGATGTAACATGGACCTTTTTATTTATGTTTACCCCCATAAAAAAGAGGCTGGGGGGTGTTATATACCAAACCATTTTATTTATGATAACAGCTTCAGGTGTAGAAATATAGGAGGCCTGAAATGTAAAAACACATTAAGGAAAGAAATGAGGACTTTGTTTTTGAAACCATCTTTAATACTTTTGCAGCTCCTGTAAAAGCGATATTAAAAACTGCAGCTGGATGAGTTTCTACAAGCAGGCAACCGTTTAATTTTGGCTTCTTCTTGAATATTAATCATCTAAAGTTGAATTTAAACACCTTCAGAACCTCTTTCTGATCCAGCTCTGGAAATGTTTTCTCCTGGACACTCATGCAGTTACACCCAATAAGAAACTATAACTTCAGTCGTATTCTGGTTTATCTGTGTTTTTAGTTAATGTGCCAAAACTTCAAAAGCTACGTGTTGGAGTTAAGTGCTTAATTTCTGAAGTGTTATTGCATCTTTCAGGTTTAAACATTAGAATCTTTACATGGGGGACAGAACGAGGGTCCCGCCTCTGTTACTTACAAGCCTTGTGTTTGAGCTGCAGCTCAGCTCGTCTGCAGTAACTGTCCTGCTCTTTCCTCCAGGAGACGCTGATCGGAGTCTGGGCCCCGGCTGAACGAGCGAGCATCAGAGAGAATGGACCAGCAAAAGAGAGAGAGAGAGAGAGAATGATGAGGAGATCTGAGGGGAAAACGGTCGCAGGCGGGAGCGAGTCCTACAGACGTCAGGACAGTCCAAAACCTTCCTGACCTGAACTCACACTGTTAGCGAACCCAGAGGTCTGGGGCCGAAGTATGAGAGGCGGCATCAAGAGGTCAGAGGTCAGGGCTCCGACAGGGGCTCTCTTTCTTTTTTGTCTGTTATCTGAAATGACAGAAAAAAATGGCAGCAGTCTGGACTGAAGGACGGACCACACGCACCTGAGCAGTGGACGGACGGACGAGCTGGGGGGATTTAGCAGCTGTAGCTGCATCAGGTGGAGGAAAAATAAACTGCTTTAAAGGAGAACATGTCTGGATATTCTTCTTCTTTCTTTGTTTTTGGATCCTGCTGTAAGAACGGAAACAAGTCGGATCAACAGAGACTCGCAGAACCGTTTCATTTTCCGATGGTTTTTGTTCAGTAAAGACGTGACTGAGAGCTGAGAAGATCAGATGAAGAAGAGGTGGAGGATGTCTGCTGATTAATTCCTAGAAGTCAGGAAGTGTTCTAAATATTTCAAATATTCTCCTAATGAAGAAAAGCAAACATTGTGACACAAGATGTTGAAAACAATCTGAGCTGCAGCTGCATTTCTTCCATCACCACAGATCTCTCCAACGCTTTGGACTTTAGCTGCAGCAACAGTTTCAACCTGGTTTTTGATTTTCCTGGATTATTGCAACTAGGAAGAATTGTTTAGTGAAACATTAGTGAGTTTCTGCATCAGCTGTGCAGATTTGTTAAGTTTTGTGGGGGTTTTTTTGCAAATCAATAATTGACCAACAATCATCTCCCGAAGGTTTTAACAGTTCGATTCTTTCTGCTTTCTGTTTACCATTAAAGGTTCCAATCT
>JAUZNJ010078296.1:18957-51538 GCA_034780135.1 Jordanella pulchra
TGACCAACAATCATCTCCCGAAGGTTTTAACAGTTCGATTCTTTCTGCTTTCTGTTTACCATTAAAGGTTCCAATCTTTTTTTCTGCCAAGCACATCTGGTAATAATACAGATACTGAAGTTTCTGCTCTTCCACAGATTTAACCGATACTAGAATTAGCATCTGTTAAATCACGCAGTGGGCGGAGCCTGTCGCCCGCTGTAGGATCAGGTGTGGGCAGAGTTTAAACACACAGTACCGTAAATATCACAGCCAATCAAATACCAAAAGAGTCTATTTGATGCTCTTATATCGATTTAAAGCCTTTCACCATGTTGTAAGGAAAATGCATTAATGGGCTCCAAACATGAAAATCTTAATGAATCTTCTCTGTTTGGTGAAGGTGGGGCGAAGCGTTTCCCCCTCTGGATTTTATTTTCTTAGATGTCCGTCCCTCCCCATCCACAGAGCGCTTTTATCTGAGAACACCTCCAGTATTTGGGAGTGGGGAGGATGCAGTCACCTGTATGGGACCAGCTTCTAGCTCCTGATTGTCACCAACGAATGCTGGAATGTATTGTGTGACCATCAAGGAAAGAAAATGTTTGTGTTTTTGTTTTTTTTTCTGAATGCTTCTCTCTAAATTTACTGAGTTGGATTGAAAGAATAATTTGTTTGATGTCTCATTTTCCTCCTTCCTTCAGTATAAGGTTCATTTCCAAGACGCCTTGTCAAACTTTTGGTCTTGTGTAGCTAATGATCTATTTCCTCCACAGATTTAGATAGAAACTTAAATTCCTCATAAGAGGGTTTCTTTTTTTTCTAAGCACTTTTTTTATGGATTTTAATATGAAATGACAAATTTCTTCCCTTCATAATGAAAGGAATCAGAGCAGTAAATCCCATCTTATCCCTGCTGATTAGTTTAACAAGCTTCTACTGGTTTGCATACATTTTTTTCTTTAACATATTTTAATATTTTTTTCCCAAATATGCTCCTTTTGAGCCCAATGTTCCTGCTTTTTGTCTAATAAGTTAAAAAGAAGAAAAAAAAATGTAAACATGTAAAATTAAATCTAAATCTGCACAGTAGTGCCCCCCCCACACCCTCCTTTTTTCCGGTTGAAAAGCAGATCATCCAACAGCATCACTGACGGACATCTGGGTGTAGATATTTATCGAATTTAAACTTATTCAGACAAAATGATTTAAAAAAAATAACTATGGTTTAAGATTATCTTGCTTTGATTGGTGCAGTTTTATCCGTCTGCCTTCCTTCTTCTGGGCTCATTTCTCCTTCCTGGGAGTCTTCTTTAAGCTGTAGATAGATAAATGTCATCTGCTGCTTTGGCCTTTCTGCACCTTCTCTCTTTGTGGTACTTTGAGTTTCTGTGCCTAGATTCAGCTCCGTGAAATAGAAAACTTTCCTGCTGAAGCTTTGTGTCACCGCTCATGATGTAGAGATTACAGCACAATAAATGTGTGGAGATATTGGATGTTTGTTTTGTTTTTTTCTCCTGTAAACGGGGTCTGCGCTTTATTCCAGCCAGGCGAGTGTTTTTAGGGTGCGTCTTGTTTGTCGAGGTCTAATTACAAGGCAGTGAGCGTATTTCCTCATTTCCTGCCACAGCTTTTCTCTAAATGCTGCTCAGCAATGTGAAGCACGGAGAAAATGAAAACTGTTATGAAGAAGAAAGATGGTTTAAAGTCAGTCGAACGGTTTTATTGCTTCACTTTCTTTCTGTGCTCCCTGCTTAAAGACAAGCTAGTCCTCCCTTGGACAATGAGCATCATTCCAGGAGGTGAAACTCTGATAAGAATTCATTACACATAATGATATAATCAAAGCATTTATTTCTTGTTTTAAAAAACTGAGGATGAAGAGAAAATTTGAAGGCTTTTAGATCATTTTAAACATAAAAGATTAAAAAAACAATATTTTAAATACTGATGTCAGGATTTTTCATCTTTAATCATCATCATAGTTTGTCAGAGTGGTTTAAAATCTTTTGAAGTTGGCTGTGGATTTCAGAAAACTTGTTGAACCAGAACCAGGAAGAAACACTGTATCCTGTATCATCACCTCCAGCCTCAGTCCACTGCTTGTGAAGCTTCCTTAAATTGTTGAAAGGCCGCATTTCCTTTGTTGCTGGTTTGCCTTTCCCACCTTACTTTTTCCCTCCACTCAACTTTCTATCAATTTGCTTGGGTAAAGCATTCTGTGGAAACCAGCATCTTAAACAGTTCTGTCGACTCTAGGCCCAAACTGAGAGACAATTTAGAGGCTCAGAAAAACCTTTTCAGATGTTTTAGGACTAATTAGATGATTGAGATTAGTTTCCAATGTTTCACCTATTTACTAATTCTATGAGACGTTGATTTACATTTTTATATATATCTCTCTCTATATATATATAGAGATATATATATATAGAGAGAGAGATATATATATATTAGTCCAAAATAATAAAAAAGATTTCACTTCATGTGTAATAAAATAAAGATGTAGGGCAGCTGCATGAAATACAGTAATAGGGGCTAAATTAAACGGTTTAGTTGTATATTTTACATGTCTAATGAGAGCAGTGACTGTAAATAAGTTGTTAGCCTGACTAACATTAATCACCCATTCCAACTTCTTTTGTTTAGTTGTTTTTTTACTCGGCCTCACAGCGTGGTTTGGTTTGGGCGGGGACGTTATCCAAGCCTTCAGCTGCGACCTTCAAACAAAATGGTTTCAACCGACTGCTTGCTTATGAAATAGTTACAAACACACGTTACAGCTGGTTAAATCAGTTTTCTTACAGCTGAATGTGATGCAAAGCGGAAATAAAAAAGAAACTATTTTACAAGTTTTACTGTTAATTATCACAATGGATTATTTTTCATTTTTAGTGAGCTTTAACAGGAATAAAACAGCTGTTTCTTTTAATATGAACCTGTACCATCCAAAGAAGCTAAAATGATTTCATGTCGCCATCTATTTTACTACGTGTTTCCAACAGATGATTCTTCTTTTCAGCAGTAAACGACCCTTTTCAGATGATAAAAGAAAAGACTCAAAAAAAAAACCTCTTTTTAAATAATAAGGCAAAGCTTTTGTTAAAAGCTCAGATGCTGGGTGTGAAAATTTTTCCGACTCCATTCGCAGTGCAAAAGACATTTTTTTTAAATCAAAAATCATCATTGATATTGAAACCAGCTCAATGGTTTGATTGGATTATTTCCGTATGAATCATTTTAGGCATTTTTCCAAAAGTCTATGCACAATTTTTGTTTCCTCCATGTTGATGTTGAAAAGAAAAGTCTTCATTTCAAAGAGTCACTCTGTACCAAACCACAAGGACTGACTCAATAACAGTCATCTGCATAGTTATTAAAGTGGATAAACTGGATATGATTGTTTATAAAACAAATAAGAGGACACATCCTTGTGGGTTACCAGAGGAAGAAACTTTAATGAAAACCAATTTTATTTCTGACCTGTTATATCCAATTATTTTACAAAAAGAAATCCATCAATCAGAAATTAATTAATGGTTTTTAAACCCAGCAAATTAGTGTGATAAGCCTCAAGAATTAAAACCCAAAACATTGAACCAAATCGTTATAGTTTTGAAAATATTGATATCAAATACTAAGGAATGATTGGTAAACTTTTGATTTTCATAAACAAAATTATATTATTACATTAAATAATTATCTTGATAACCCTTGTTTACCTAAAAAAGGAAACAATTGGACTCATTTAAAGTCGGATTATGAGAAAAATGGTTGTCTGTCTTTTCATAGTGTTTGTAATAATAAATAGTTTTCATTTACTTTTTTAAATAGAAACTGAAGCTGGCAGCCACAAAAGAATTTGGACAAAGTCAAACTGATTTTTTATTTTTTTATTTCCCACATTCAACATTAAACAAACAAAAAAACAAGCTGGCTCATAATGTTATGCTTTATAAGGGAAAAAAACAACAATAGTTATATTAAGGTATACATAATATATATTATCAGGACATTTCAGGCCTTTAATTCCACTGTCATTTTTTAACAATAAAGGCTGATGTGTATTTAGCAAAGAAATCCTCTCTTTAGAGTTTCTTCAACAGAATGATCTGTTTTAAATGCACCATTAGATACTTCAAAAAGACTGTAGATGAGCTACAGAGAACCGGAGTCTGTAAACAAAGTTTACTAAATATACTTCAAGATTTACTGTAGGTGAACTACAGAGGCCGGAGTCTGAATAAAACACACATCAAAAACATTTACATACACTCAAAACTGTCAAAGAGAGCAAACTTATTGATGATTCAAATGCATAGTAGTACCCCATGATGTATTTGCAGACTGTGCGGTTTTCAGCTGGAGTTCTGCACAGTGAAGCGTCCTTAAAGAGCACTCTTTTAAAGTACTCCTTCCACATGGTAAAAATTCCCTCCCCACATTCCCTTTGCAGCAGTTTGTGGTTTAGTGTGGGTGGTTTGTCTAAGGGGTAAAAATACCATCCAATTCGACGCTCCTTAAAGAAAATGTACATCCAGATCGCTGTTTTCTGCAGAACCATTTCACTTTGGACATTCGTACCCTCTGTTGTTGGCTTCTCCTCTTTAAGGTGTAAGTTTCAGTCATTTCAAAGGTAATAAAACAGAAAAAGCATAGAAAAGTGCTTGAATTGTTTCCCAAAGTTTCGATCTGCTGCTCACTAAAATGCCCAGTTAGTAAACATTCATAAACAACACAAATTAAACAGAAAATATATACTTTGAAACAGAAGTAAAACACATGCAGATATAAAAGGCACAGCTTCAAATAATCAAACGTACAAATGCAAAAGTTTGAAGCAAACTTTTTCCAGTTAAAAGTTTGCTTCAGGATTTAGAAGGTTCAAGCATCCTCAAATGAAAATAGTCCCTAAGAAATTCTGTTAATAACAGTAATGGTTATTTTGGGGTATTATTAATTTATACAATCTATAAACAAGATTTCCTTGGCTGTAATCTAAAATATATAATTAACGCTTTGCACTAATTATAATTCTGAATAAGTAGACATAATTTGACATGTAGAAAATTATCGCACTATTTAAAGTACATTTCTTAGTCAATATACAGTAATAATCTAAACAGTTTGGTGGCTACGGCTGTAACTGAAAGGCCAGAGTTGGATGCGTCATTTAAGGTTGGAGTTTCTTCAAGTCTTAAATTGGAAAAAATCAACTAGAACAGCAATTTAGAAAGTTAGAAATCCAAATCCAATATGGCTGCCAGTTCTGTTTACAATGTTTCTAACAGGTCTACTGCTAATTTTTTGTGTAACTGATGAGGCTGGAAAATAAAATATAGAAAATCTAAGTTACGCTACAATGTTCTGGGAAGGCCAAAATTTGAAAACTTGAATCAACATGACTGCTTCTCTAAAAATGGCTGGTTATATTTAGTATTTACACTACCAAACCTGTTTTCTTTATTACATTGAATTAGATGCATACATTAATTTTATAATTTCTCTTTGTAAATTTGTTGCTATTGAATTTAAGGCATAAATGTGGTCACTGTATAGCTTACATTGGTTAGCATTGATAGTAGCCTAACTGTAAAAGTGGTAAGCAATAGTTGCTAACTGCTAATAGTAGCTGATGTAACTTAGCTAGCCACGATGAATTGGAGTTTGAATATTTTTTTCTAAGCTAACAAAAAACTTCTGGAGTGTTCTTGGAAGGTTGATTTTGATAGCAGGATTCCTAAATCCAATATGGCTATCTCCCTAACAATGGCTGGCCCTATCTACAGTATTATTCTATTCTTATTTTCATCTCCATTTTTTTTATATCTATATATATATTTAACTGGGAACATAGATTGTACTGTAATACTTCTGTTAGTGATGATGATGCTATGCAGTTTAAATGCATAATTTTAAACTGTCACTGCATTGCTAGGAGTGGCTAACAGCTACTTGGTGATGGTTATTTGCTCTATAACAGTTTGCGTCTCACTGGTTTTCTAAAATGCAGACAATTATATAATAGTTTGTTGTCATGTCAATCCAATTTGAAAGGTGTATGAAAACATTTACTTCCATGGATCTACTAAAAGTCCTAAAGCAAAAGAGAATAAATTAGTTCCCAACATTGAAATAAATTATCTTAATTTATTTCAAAGGGATAGAGTAAAATAAAAAAATGCTAATTTATATGGTTCTGAGAAGTCTAAAAGTAACAAAGTACCTTTTAGACAAAAGACTGGGGAATTTAAAACTAATCCCTTCTCCCATTTTAAATATATTTAAAATTAACCTTACTGAGCTATAAAAAAACAACAAAAAGAGGTGAGACAATAAATATCAATGACTCCCCTATATAGCATTGCCATTTTCCCCTCTTATGCAGGGGTATCGTATACAGTTTCTTCGATGAGACTTAACAGAAAATCTTGATCCAGTCGAGATTTGTTCTGAGAAACCAATGTGAAGTATTTCTTTAAAAAGTACTCTCAGTTTTTAAGACTAGATGGTGAGGGCCTAAACAGGTCCGTTCAGTATCCAGCTTCATTCCTCTGTAAAAGCTGGATTGCGTACCGGCACACCTCATTCTCAGACAAGAGGAGAAACTTTTTGCATACCATCGCCATTAGCAAAGACATGCCGATATTCCAGTCCAGCAGGTGACGACTGAACGGCAAATCTCTAAAAGGTTGATTAAGAGTCTTTAAGCAGCCCTAGTCTCCTTAACGCCTCTCTGCGGGATTCATCCATGGCCCCTCGTCCACAAAACTGAACCGTGATACCTTGGGGACGGAACATGGAGCTGGGCCTCCGTCTGTACTCGGGAGACAAGGCCCTTGCTGGTGGTTTCTGGTTAGGAATCACACCGTAGTAGGAATGTCGAGGAGGTTTGGGGGCTGGGTTGGGAGGTGGAAGTTTGACACTTTTAGCATGGCTTTCGGAAGTCCGATATAACCCAGAAACAGGATCAAAGGTTCTGCTCTTTCCTCCGTACTTGTTTAACTCAGCAGAGTGGGGCTCTGGTTTGGTAGGAACAGTTTCCCTTGAGTCAATATGAGAGCTTAGGATGTCAGGTAGATTGGTCTTAGCCACAGGTGCAGTTGCAGCAGTCATGACTTTTGACTTTCCACCATAGGGATTGTGTTCTATGGTGTTGGATGGTGGGAATTGGAGGTTTTGAGGTTCTAGGCTAGTTGGAGAGGCTGTAGGTTCATTCTTATGGGGTAAAGAAGGATGGACCACAATGGATTTCCCTCCAAAGCTGTTAAATGCAGGCGAGGTGACCTCAGCTGGAGGAGGGGAAGGACAAGTGTTTGGGGATATTGTTGGGGAGGATGGGTTCAACTGAAAGCTTTTTTCATCATGGCTCTTAAAGAGATGTGTTGGTAAGATCTCTGTATTTTTGCTATCATTGAAGCAGGTTGGAGGTGGTATTGGTAAATTGGGTTTTGGAAAGTCAGAGATGATTTGTGCCCTAGGTTCAAGACTAGTATCTGGAGAGTCTGGACTTCTTAGGGGATCCTGAGAAGAGGTGTCTGGTATTATCTGGAGTGATGTAGCCCTGCCCCTTGTCAGGCCCAGCTTTGATAGGGCTTCCATCCTGGATTTATCCGGAGCAGGGTCTCTAAAGGAAATACTACGTGATGGACTATTTTGATTGTTCTGCTCTATACCTTGCTTCGAATTGTTCTGCACCAGAGGGTGGGAAGTACCTGCCAGGTTTGCCAACATCTGCTCTTGTCGTTCATGCATGTTTACATTAGTCACTGGTTTTTGATGCTCCTTTCCACCAAGAACAACATTGATGTTTGGGGGATAGTGGGTTGGCTTTGCAGACGTAGGAGGGCCATGTCTCCCTGATGATTTTTCTGATTCCATGCTAAGGCGACGGAGTAAAGAAGAAGCTTGCAAGTTTGAAGTTCCATCTCCCTGGTTCTCTGCAATCTTCTGGGCAATCAGAACTGGAGTAGGAACACTGCCTGGAGGGTGGTAGGAGGAATGACTGTCTGATGGTCCAAAGCTTGCACTTCGCAAAGGAGGGTTATAGTCTGAGGAGAAACTGTCATGTCTTGGCTTTACATCAAAGTGGCTTTCAGGAGCTGGTAGCATGTGGTGAAAATCTGGATGTAAAGAGATCAAAAACTTAATTTAGTCAAAGAATTTGGATTGACATGGATAATCATCAGGTTCACTTAAATGTATAAATTGTGATTATAACTTTTTTCCAGAATAAAAACCACTATTGTTTATACCTGGATTGGTGGGGCTGAAGATTGGCTCTTTCGCATGAAGCAAGTCTGGTTTTGGATGGACCAAGTCGATTATATCATGGTTTGGAGCCAGGCTTGGAAGACCATCAACCTGTTCAACAGCCCGACTCTTGTGTTCAGGGGCTCTCCTCTGCCCAAGTCTTTGCTGCTCCTCATCCAGACTCTCCTCCAAAGATTCAATTGTTTCCTCAAAGAACTGAATGCATTCCAGTTCCTCTTGGCTCAGATACTCTCCACTGTCTTCGAGACTATTGTCTCCCTGAAATGGACCAAAAATTTGAAGATATTTAAGAATGATTCTTTTATACTAAACAAAACGCTTTTGATAAAAATTAGTGATTCCCGTCTCCGAGCTATTAAGAATCAACGATTTTCTAATGCAATTGTTGTGTTTGGAGATTGAATAAAGACATATCTTATGATCCTGAAGAATATAAATAGATCTACCTGCTCTTACTGGGTGTGCCTGATAACAAAAGTAAGTAAAGACCAATAGATCCAATTTAAGTAAAGCTAACTACCTGCAATGACCCACAAGTATAAGACCGAAGATCATCAGAACCGTTCAAAGGCTGTGACCTTCAGTTTAAGATGAATGACTGTGCAAACAAAGTTTTTTGCTGACAACAGGGTTATGAAAACTCTGACAACAAGATGACTACAAGCTTTGTTTTGCTTTATGGATATGGTCACACAAAGAGACAGCAACACCCAGCTGAAACCAGAGCGAGATAAACACTAGTCTGCTGGTTTCAGCTGGAATGAATGATTTCTATTGTAGTGAAGAAGCTCAGGATCCAGAAAACTGCAGCTCAACTGGTTTGGCTGTTTTGCCTGTCGATAATGAACATCATTCCCAAAGGCTAACAATGGGAATCAGTCGTTAAGCTGGTGTGATCTCCCAGAGTAGGTTTTCGCTGATTGCATTGTATAAACACAGAGCAGAGTCAAGGTTAAATACAGTTTGCTATATCAGTTCATCTGATAACCTGAGTTTAAAGGGTCCAGGTAATCTGTCAGATCTGTATCTGGTTCTACAATGCGGTTTTGCAGCAGTTTGACTGCAAATCAAACAAGCCTATGAAAAGTTATTCTGATAGTTAATTTTTGACACATACCTCTATTCTATTAAATATTTGTTTGAAAATAAATGTTTCTCTTAAATGTGAATTTATAAATGTAAATCAATGGTGTTCAGTCAGACAAGCTCTGTGAGAGACATCAAGTCAGTCAGAATGAATACAGTCATTCAGAAATTGAAGTCGTCTGTTTATTTTATAGAACATTTTTAAAAGGTGGCAGACATATTGAATGTTGCTTATTGGAAAGACTAGCAACTTCTTTTGGCTAGCTATTAGCAGATTTAAAGGCAGAGTTACATCCCATGTGCAAGATCAGATTTCTTCTTCATGTAGACTGCTTTTTCTGATGTTTCATATTATGTGAAATAAGTTTTACCCTCTAAAGAGACATTATTTACAGTAATACTCACTCCAGGTCCAGAGTTTCGGCTGGTGCCACCATTGACCCCATAGTGGAGCCTGGAGTTGCCCTGCAGATGGACATTCATGTTGAAGAGGGGT
The DNA here is from genome assembly GCA_034780135.1 of Jordanella pulchra. Taxonomy (NCBI): domain Eukaryota; kingdom Metazoa; phylum Chordata; class Actinopteri; order Cyprinodontiformes; family Cyprinodontidae; genus Jordanella; species Jordanella pulchra. Next base: position 28,793 of record JAUZNJ010078296.1, read on the forward strand.
TAAAGGTCAGCTGGCATTTGGTCTTTTTGTCGCTTTTTGTCTTTAGGACAAAACCAGAATCACGTCTGGGTTTGTTTTTTTCCAAAGTATCATCTAATCTTGTCTGAGAAATTCTGTAGGCAGAGAAGAAGGAATGCGATATGTGGTTAGTATAAATGTAATGAACTCTCTGAAAAGGCTACTCTTGTTTTAGCTTTAGCTTTTTTGTCTTGCTTTAGGGTATATTTAGGGTAACAGCTCGCAACTGGAAAGAAACTTTTTACTCGTTTGAGATTTGGTTTTAGTTTTTAAGAAAGGCTGAAATTTTCTATCATGAAAGACTTTGATGCAGATCCCAGAAATTTAACAAATATCTTTAATAGGGCGAGAAGAAGCATTTCAAATAAAACGTGGAGATAATGTCAAAGTTTGGTTATCCTGAGGGTAAAGTAGAAGATCAAAGCGTTGAATGAACCTTTCTAAGAAGTGTCTCCTGATTGGACCTGTGGCCAGTAAAAGGTTTGAACTTTCAGGTTTAATCTTTAACAGCATCCAGTGATTTATAAGCTTATCTCTGCAAGTAAAATCAGTATCAATCTCTGTTACATAATTGCGCAAAGTGCAGCTTTTTAGTCGGAAATACTTGAAAGGTTTGATGACTTTTTGTTTGATGTTTCCTGCTTAGCGTCCTGGCGCTGAGGCACACCTGATGGACCAGTTAACCCACAACAGACAGCTGCAGAACAAGCTTCTTATGGGGCCGAAACCAGCAGGTTCCTCTGAGACATTTCTATCTGTCCTTGAGGGAAACTTCCAGAGAAACAACATGGTTTCACCCTGAGGTTTAACGGAAAAGTGAAGTAAGAATTAATAATAAAAAACCTGATAAGTTAGTTTTATTCTGCATAACGTGGTTTTCCTACTGTTTGGTTGGTTTATGTACTTTTAAAGCCTCAACTGAATCATAAATCTTAAACCAGCACACTTTTGTAAAAAGGAAAATCTGAATAACTTTAATCAATTAATAGAAATGAAAATAAGCTGAGCTTTCTTTGGCTCAATACTTTAGGCTTTAATAGTTTAATATAACACTTACTTTCAGACTGTGTGCGAAATAGTTCAATACCTTCACTGTGTTTTTTATTTAAAAGATGTAAACAGAGATTGTTGTGTTTCGAGAATATTTCTTATATATTTAGGAAAATCTACTTTGCCTTAAAACATTTGGGCAAAGTTACAGTTCCCTAACTTGAATAACATTTGTCTTTTCACTGCATCATAATTAGTAACAGCAAAAGTGTGAGTAAAAAAAATCAGTAAGCAAATAAATGCTGTTTATGGGAATAATAATTGAAAAAATTTGATTTGGGAAAAATAACCATTTCCGTCAATGCAAAGTATTTAAAAACTCACCTCAAAGCTCCACAGATCTGTCATATTAAAAGCAGCTGCTGAGACGTGGATCACTCTAGTGGATCTTATTGCTTTCCCTCTGAGTTCCTCCTCCAGCTAAACACACCATCTTAAACCACAGAGAACTCCACCCACAGGAGGGTGTGTGTGTGTGTGGTTTCGTTCAGGTGTTCTTGGGAGGTGACTGTGACACAGTGGAAAGTTATTTCAGGCACTCCTGAGTTTTTCTGGGATGGGTTTAAAGGCAGTCGGACTTTTAAGTTTTGACCTAAAGGAAACCAAAACACAAGAATTCCTTCCTTTCATTTCTTAGAAACAAAGCTGCAGACGAAGAACAGTTTGACTCACTTTTATTTGTTTATTTTTGTGAATCTGTCATCACAACAAAACATTAAGAACATCTATTTTATACATTTAAACCTAAAGTTATTCATATTTTTAGTAGGTTATGATTTAGAAATATTTTCATTAGAACAATATTTCTTTTTCTTTAAGGAAATGAATCAGTCATCTCTCAAATAATGCTAATAAACGTGTAAAAGTTGTATCCTTTATGAAAAAAATATGTTATACTCTTAAATAATACTTAATAATAATTAATTAAATAACCATTTAAAATATTTTTATTAAGATTAGAGCAATTGTCCCCTCTTGTATTTACAATTTCCTTGAATAAGGACTTCAAGAAATTAAAATTGCTTCCACCCTGAGAAAGCATCTTAGTAAATTTAAAGGGTAATGTTAAACCTTAATCTGCCAGGAGTATCATTCATATTTTGCTTATTGATGTATGTAAACAAATATTGTATTCTTATATTTGCCATTAGATCCTTTAGTTGTCTTCTCCACTCATTCCTAAAACGCAGAAAGACCTTGTGTAAAATATAAATGCAAGTGGTTGAAATGCTTGAGCTCAATAACATGAGATGAAAATCATAATAAAATAATGTGTTCATTGATCATTTAATGTTAAGAATGCTTTGTTTTTATCAGGATTTTTTGTTCTATTATCAGGATTTGTAGAGATAGTTCCCTTTTGAAAGCATTTTCCCAAGAAATTACAAACATTGTTTGTATTTGTATATATTGTATATGTTTCTAGGCACATTTGTTTTTGTTTCCAAGACAAAATTGCCACTCATACCAGATGCACCGAGTTTTTGCTGTTTTTGCTGTTTGGATTCCACACATCTCCCTCTCATTCACATTTTGCTTTTGTTTTGCTCTTGCTGAATTTTCAAAGTCAGTTTTAATGACAGACTCCTCCTTGACCTTATCTGTTAGTGCTCCTTTACCACTTTTAGAAGGCGAAGAAGGTGCTCAGAGTTAAAACTATACTTCATTCCACAAATAACTGCTGCCACATACTTCATCTTTCCTAAGTTCAGTTCTTTAATCCCAAACAAAAATGTTAGACAATAACTACAACAAAAAAAATCAAATTAAATTTTATCTTTTTTAAGAAAGCTCTTTTGTAAATCAAGAAGGTTTGCAGAATAAATTTGAATATAATTTTTTTGAGAGGAAAAATCAGATGGACCGAAAGGAGTTTACACATCGTCTGTTTGTATTTACCGCCATCTGCTGGCTAAAGAGAAGATAACATACACTATTAAAATATCCCTTAAAGGCAACAAAAAAATCATCATAAGACTAAAACATAAATACATATTTCCCTTTGTGCAAGGTTCCTGAGACCTGGTTTTAATATGTACTGCAGATTATCTGGTACATGTTCTGATGCAACTTATGGTCTAATTCTTTTGTTGATTTTTTTTTTTTTTTTTTACAAATCACAGAAGCTTCATTGTAAGATTTCAGCAAAGAAACTGTTTTATCTTTTTGATGCTGAGAATTCACTTGATCTAACATAACTTAATTTGGTTCAGTATAAATTTCATAAATTTATATTTCATAAATTTCTTTAATTTCCCTTCAGGATCAATGCATATTTTTTAATTAAACTGAACTATATGAGAAAAAGAAGTTACCATAATCGACATATAATAGCCAGTCGCCTGATAGATAAAATATGCGATGTTCTGCAACAGTAAATGTTTTAAACTTTTAGTAGTGACATTTATATGTTTTGATCAACAGACGAATTCATTTAACATATATTTTGTAATATATTTACGCGTATTTCAGTTTTAGTTGTTAAGCATAATTGAAGTTATCATTAAATATTGTAATTATAGTAATAGATTGGTGGCCTGTTTGGACATCAAGGCGTTTGCGCTTTTTTCACAAACAAGAGGGAACCGCAAAGTCAAACCAGTCCGCCACCTGAGGCTTGATGGTCTATTTTCCTAGGCGTCCTTAAACACATCCTACGACCGTCAGACTCTGCGTCAACAGCCGCTCCGTTGTGTTTGTTTATTTGTTTATTTTTTCGGGCTGTTCCGGTAGGTTACCGAGATCCATACCCGCCAACTCGGCTGATGTCCTCACGGTGAGTCTTCGGCTGTCTTTAACGGTTACCACTGCTTTTATTTTATTAGGCGGTGTAGCATAATAATGAAGCCCGCTAGCTCGCTGATGGTCTATTAACGCTAAATACGTTTAATATCGGACAGCCTCGTTTCCCCTCGAAATGAAGTGAACTAAAATCTATGTTGTTATATGTATAGCACGTCTGTCATGGTCAGAGTCAGCTCCCATGCATGTTTGATTGATGTTTGGTGTCAGCTTGCAGCAGTTAGCTCTTATCCATCAGCCGTCAATCGCCTCTTAGCTCCCGGTGAGGCTGAAGTTAGCATACGATTCATAGCGTATCTGCAAATGGCTAACACGATTTAGTTCTAGAAATCGGATATAGCTCCTAATCCAACCACATCAAATGGGTTAAACCCTAGCTTGATTATTCAGGTCTGATCAAATAGTTCCTTCAAATGCAGTGTGCTATCTGTGGAAGCTTATTTGTGTGGGGTCCAGTCGATACTGCATTTGTAACTTAAATCGAGGCTCACTTTCTGAAAATATGGTTCGTACACTGTTAAATATTTATTTAGTGTATTTTTGCACTGGTCGTATTTTGAATAGAGTGATTGTTACTGAATAGTAAATGTGTTTGAGAGCTATTGAATAACAGGTGAATTATCCCTTTAACTGTGTGTAAAATCAGAAACTGACTTCATCGCTGGGCTGCTAGCAGCTGTTAGCCGCTGTGCTAGCTGCTCTCTGAAGCAGGTGAACTACTGCTGTTAAACTTCAGCTGTATGGGCTGTTATAACCAGCTAAGATCTATTGGTTGAAAAATGCTTTCGGGCAGAACTGAGAGTTATGTTCGGGAGGGCGGTCCAGATGTGAACCCATCGGAACCTTATTTAATGCTGGACTGACTTAAGACCCATTGACTTATTTAAATAAAATCAAAACCTCCGAGGAGATTCTGTGGGTATTTGGTGAATCCCCAAACCTTTGTAAAAAAATAAATTGGCATCACAAAGACCAAACAGCATGAGACGGTTCAGGGGACTTGAGAAGATATTTAAAGGAGAACCAGGTTTTAGAACAATATCCTGAACTTTGAACTCCGGAGGTCTGTTCCAATTATAATCTTAACATGGAGATGATGGACCAACTGAAGACCTGCCAAGACATGGATGTCCTAAACTGACACGAGAGCATCAATCAGGGAGTGAGCCTGGGGTCCATGGTAACTCTGGAGGAGCTGTTGGCCCATTCAAAGCTCTAGACTTTTTAGCAAAGTGGCAGAAAAAAGTTAGCTGTTTCCTACAAGCCCCTGAATGCACCATCCACAGCTAGAAACATGGAGGTGGGGGCATCATGCCAAGGGGATACCTTTCCTCAGTAGGACAGATCAAATAACCAGATGTACAATGGATGGTTTAGATCAGAGCCTGTTCATGTGTTAGAATGGCCTAGTCAAAGCATAGGGAGCTAAATGCAGTGTTTTATGATTGGTGGAATTCAAACTCTGATGTTCTGATGATTTTTGCATACTCTGAGAAGAAAATGAGCAGAATTTTATCATATGAATGTACAAGGAACTACTGACTAAACGTTCTGCAGGTTTAACTGGTAGAAAGGTGGTTCTACAAATGATAGATGAGATGTTCTAACTGCACCAGGATGCTAGATCCAAACGGGGATCATTTGCTCTCTAGTGGTTCTTCAGTGACTGTTTCTGCTTTTCAACCTGGACCTTTGCAGATCTCTCAGTTAAGATTTATTTTTATGTTGTTTCGAGGACGCAATGTTCCATTGTTGTCTTCGCCTGTTTTCTGGTCATCATTCTGTGGCCGACTGATGTACGTAAATGAAAAGCTGTCGGTGACTCAGTGCAGGCTTGGATGAGGGATGGAAACATGTGGCCGACCTGTTATGGAGAACACAGGAGCTGTGTGTAGAGAAATGGGATGAGTCTGCAGCAGGCGGCCGGAGTAACTGGATCTGTGATCCGCATCCTTCAGCGTTTCAGGTTACCAGAGGCTTTCCAGGACTGGTTTCTACGGAGACTGAGCAAGGGGAGATTAGCAGCCTGGGTTGAGACAGGTGGTGTTTAACAGGTGAACTTGTGTCTCTGTGGATCAGTGTCATGGATGCTGATGGATCCCTGAATCTGTGTGTTTAGCATCAGAGCTGCTTTAGGAAAACTTCACTCCTACGGGGTGTTTGTTAGATTTTTGCTAATCTAAAGTTTTTGTTGTTTTTATTTCTGGTCAGATGGTCAGATATTCATAAATAATTTAAACTGTACATGATGATATAAAAGAATAAAAAACTACTTCTTATTATAAAAAGAAGATGGAGTTTGCACTCATCTATATTGCTAGTTTATCCTTAAATTGTTTGATGTTTTAAACAATCTGATTTTAAAAACCAAAATGTATTTTAATTTAATAGTTCTTTTGAATGCAATGAATAATTTAAATATAAAATATTTATTTAATGTAAAATTGTTACATAAAATACCTTTTTAAACGTCATGTTGTTGTAGCTAAGGTTTCAGTTTTTATTTATCCTGACTCGGCAGTAAATAGAATCTCTTGTATTAAATAATTCATCCTAACATTTATTGCTGTTTGATCTTTGTAGCGGGATTATGTGGAGTCGACTTGAAGAGGGATTAGCTAAAGAAGAAACACTAGAATTTTGGCAGCAACGATCGCTGCGGTCGATTCATTTTATTTCCAAATCAGCCGCAAGCAGGAAATCCTCAATGTTACCAAGAGGCGAAGGCTTTTCCCAAACACTGGGTGTGACCTTGTATTCCTGTCGCATAGTTTAGCCTTTGTTTAACTGCAGGGAGGGTCACTCCCACTCTGTACACGTAGACAGTCAGAACCAGGTCCATCAGGCGGGACCGGTGTGGAGAACCGCTGGTCCCAAAATAGGGCTGCTGTCACTCCAGTTTCCACTTCCTGTCAGTCGCTGCTGGAGTTTGACCTTGAGAGCGAAACTGGTTGAGTTATAAACATTTTTGGAGACGATCGTTTTATTTTCCCTCTCCATCCCCAAACAGCTTTACTGCCTGACCGACAATGGATCCCCTGTTAATCCTCCAATCATCAAACTTTGGATTTATTATAGATTTTATTACATGGTGATAAATCTAACCTTCAACCTGAACACAAACAACAAACTCACAAAGCTTTTGATCGTGGTTTTCAGATTAGCTCCATTGGTTGAATTCATCAGATGATGCAGAAGAAGGTCCAGTTGGTCTGGTTCTTCTGGGCGTGTTCTGGAAACGACGGGTGTTTAGAGTCCAGATATTAGGATTCTTAACAGGAAGGCTTTGTCATGACGAATAAGTCGGCTTAAAAGCTAAAACCTTCAGCTTACTAGTCCTGTTTTCTGGTGCTCACCTGTGATGAGGAGATCAGATCCTGGATTCAAGCTTCTGGAATAAGCTTCCTCATTAGGAGCTTAAAGAAAAGTTTCTCCTTATTGAAAGAATCCATGGAGAAGTTCGACCCAGAACCCACTGAGCTAGATTCATGGATTGTTTTGTAGTTTTGTTTTTCCATGAATATTTCCACCTTTTTACTTTCCTGCAGGAATAACCTAAAATGATTCCCCAAATTGATGTAATGATTATCTATAAGCTGCAGAACAAATGTCATGTAAAATACAGCAATGTGTGGAGTTAGCAAGATGGGAACGGCTGAGTCGATCCAAATATTTGTTCAGACAGCTGAAGCATGCAGCTCAGGCTTCACTACAGACTCCATTACTCCCATGATTTAGCTAAAATCCTACAAAACGCTGCTCCTTACTATGATCTTAATCTAAATTCTGCTGTTTTTTTTATCCTTATTTTTTTGTTAGGCTTCTTCTTTTTTAAGATTTTTGTGCCAAATAAGGGAAATAAATCAGATCTCTCTCCATCCAGGTTGTTTCCTCTTCATCCATCAAGTCTTTAACTGAAAGTCACGACTCAGCACATCTACAAATTAGCTGTGCTTGTGATGGACGAGCACTTAATGTTGGCGCTCCTAGTTATAGACGCTCGAGGGAGACGGACTGGAGCCTGTCTGCGGCTTTTAGGATTAGGAATCACCATGTTTATATCTGTATCACCTGGAACATTGTTAGCGTAGATGATGAGATATGAAGATGTTCTCCTCTCTGTGTGTTTTAGGTGAAGGACTGTTGTTTCTGCTCAGCTGGAACCAGAGCCTGCTGGCTTCTCCATGCACAGCTGAACTATGGTACCATCGGCACACATGACCAGAGCAGAAAACATTTCCTTCAGATTTTACTGATTTGCTGTCAGTATATGAAAGTCTTGCTCCCGTTAGAAACAACCTGCTGTCTGTCTCTGTTCCTCCATCTGTTTTTCTGTACGTTCTTCCATCCAACTGTTGGTCAGTCAGGGTTTTATTCCAGTTTCCATGTCTACAGCTGGACCGGTGTTAACATTCTTACTGTAAATTAGTTGTAATTATCTCAAAGGAACTGGTGAATGATAAGATGAGGCTCTTTAAGGTCTTAGTTGAAACAAACTTCATGAATACGAAGGTTTTCCTGAGGATTTGCAGTAGAAGGTAAACTTCCTGGTTTTAGTCTGCAAGAAAGAGGCAGAGTTAAACTGGTTTCTAGCATCAGCGATAAGATCATAAAGGATCCAGGGTGGAAGAAGAACTGAGGAAAAAAACTTGGATCTGCTCTTTTACTTATGTTTTGCTTCCAAACAGCCAGACCTCCCTTAACCTTCCGAAATGATCCGTAAAAAACGTTTTATGCAGGATTTCTAATCTGATAGTTCATCTTTTAGCATTTAAGTTTTTTCATTCTTAATGTTTAGACCCAAAATAATTTCATATCCATGAACACACTTACAGATGAACACCAACGCCATCCTTTCACTAACCTGTTCTGAAAACATAAATATTTTCATTGAATGTTTTCAATTATTATCTTCTTACTAAGATGAATATCATAATTGGAGAAGCTTTTGCTGATTTCCTGCCTCCTGTGATTCATCACGATGCATTTTGTAAAGCAGGATATATTTGATAAGACTTCAGCCTTGACTAACACAAACATCTTCGGTCTGCAGAGCGGATGATGTCTGAGAGCAGCTGCTATGGCCTGCAGCGGCGGTCAGAGCAACGCCGAGACGCTCGAGGGCTTCCACGAGGTCAACCTGGCCTCACCCACCACACCTGACCTACAGGTAGGGGGAGCTCTCAGCACACCTCATGACCAGATTGCTGATGCTTTGTAGTAGATTCATTGGATTAATTAATTAGCTCCAGACGAGAGAAAGAAGACTCATTAGAGGTTGCTGTGGTCTGTTAAGATTTTAGCAGGTTTGTTCTTCATGGCTCTGATTCAAGGTTTTCTCTTTTTTTACGGCAAAACTTTTATCCGGAGCTGCACAGTATTTTCAACACCATCCTTCGTAAAAATGTTTCAGATTAATATTGCGATTAGTTCTGCAGTAGGGCTGCATGTTATTAGGAATATTGGAAGGACGATATAGGCTACAATGTTTGCCTTTTCTTTTCCCCCATTTGAAAGCATTTTGAACCATTTTTTTCTGTCCAGTTTGAGTCTTTGCTGCCATCATAATTTTTCCAACTTGGTAAATATATATATCATATCATATATGTGTGATAATTATAAGTTCAGAACACTTGGAAAACATAAGCTATCAGTTAATACGATCCAATCAGTTCTTTGTGATACCCGTAGGTGGCGCATTTGGGCTCACCAGCTTATGTACCAAACTTCAGTTGTATTGTTTTTTAGCTGTTTACCAAGTCTGCTAATGCTAACCTTTGGTCAGCATCAGGAAACATTTACCCAATCTGTACAAAAGGAAATCTGCAGCCTCTTCATGGCTTCTGAGCCCCTCTGCTTCCTGTAGTTGGCACCAATGCTAAAAGGTTGGCCGACGTTCTCCCTCATTTTTCCTCTTTTTGTTTTTTAGCTTAAAAACAATAAATCTAAAGCAGAGAAGAGGCCTTTTCTTAGCTTCATAACGGAGCCACAAGGATCTAGCGACACCAGAGCTCCGTCTCATTTGCCTCCTACTGGTGCAGAATCCCTTTGTGTCGATGATGACATCATAATAGAAAGTAAATATTCCTGGACCTCAAATATTGTTTCAGACCCGTCAAAATAATACTTGAATCCTTTACCAATCTAGACTTTCTGTGGAAGTTATGTATTAAAAATTTAAACACAGAAATTCTTCCTACCAACCATCCAGGTTTGATAAATCACACTGTGGATGGTAGGTACTTTAACACATCCTCCTCCCAGTGTTTTGCATGTTCTGTTGATCAACATATGATCTGTTATTAATGAGGCGCCTGCTGTTCCACTTATTACATAGACCATCTGTTTTGTAGATCAGATTTGCAGACGCTGTCAGGTTTTCACTTGTTTTATACAAACTGTCAATAGATTGTGATAAAAATCCGAATCCATCATGAAGGATGTTGTTGTGATGAGTTCCAACGATCAGTAGGTGAAATATTTTCTACCTTAGTGTCCAGGGTTCAATCTGTGACCAAAAGTAGCTTCTCTGCAGCTGCACCACTAAACCAGGGTAGTAAAGAAGTTCTGCTTTTTTCTCCTTGAACCTTTAGTGACTAAATCCTGTTTTCCTACAGAACCAAACGGAGCAGCGCCCCCCATCCCGCCACAGCACCCCGCCCACCTCCCTGTACCGCACCCACTCACTGGGGGCGCCGCCTGCTGGCCTCCCCAAGTCCCTGCGTGCCGATCAGCTCCCCACGCAGCCAGTGTACTCCACGCCACGGCATAGCCACAATGGAAGGTAGCAAAGCTGTAACCAAACATTCTTCTTATTATTTTTCTGCTCAGTTCTGATCAGAAAGCCTCACCTGTTGCCGTTTCCATGCTGGCAGCGTGCCGGGCCTGGAGTCGGAGTCGGCTGAGTGCAGCTTCCTGTACGGGGAGGACGGGGATGAGTGCAGCGCGCTGAGCGAGAGCCTGTCACGGCTGCGCAGCCCATCGGTGATGGAGGTCCGAGAGAAAGGATACGAGAGGCTGAAAGAGGAGCTGGCGAAGGCTCAGAGAGTACGACACAGTCATTTTCTCAGTAACATCTTGACTTTAACACAGAGGAATTCCTCCCTTTACATCCAAATATGAGCTTTAAACTCCCACTAGGTTAAAGTTCTCGAGGTTAACGACACATAAACCCCCATTTTTTTCTTCTATTCCATATTTTATTGGTTTTAATTTCTTTTCGCCTCCATTTCTTGTTTTTGTCATGCCATTATTTTGATCTCCATGCATTCATGTTTTTTGTTTGTTTTTTCTGTTGTTTTCTGTTTGTGTGTTCATATACGTGCATGTGTGTGTAAGGAGCTGCTGTTGAAGGATGAGGAGTGTGAGAGGTTGTCTAAAGTCAGAGACCAGCTCGGCCAGGAGCTGGAGGAGCTCACCGCCAGTCTCTTCCAGGTCGGTCCACCTCTCCTTCGCCCATCCTGACCTCCTCCTTCTCCTCTACCTCCTGCCTCCTGTTCTCCTCACCCAGCAGCCAGACAGAGACGAGACTAAAGGAAACAAAGAGACGTGGGATTTCTGTCGATAAAATTTCTTCCTTCCACCTCGTTTTCCTCTCATTTTTCTTCACACACAGTTTTTTGATTCTGTGTTTGTCTGCTTTCGTTATAGATCGAGCATGTCTTACACCAGCCTGAGCTTTCATCATCGTTTTATAGTGTTTTGCTGAAACTCTTCCTCCTGTTTGCACTGAGCTTGTGTAGCTTCAGCCTGAAACTAAAACATCTGTAAAAACTTGTTTGTGTTTTTCAGGAGGCCCACAAGATGGTGAGAGAAGCAAACGTCAAGCAGGCGAATGCTGAAAAACAGCTGAAGGAAGCTCTGGGGAAGGTGATCCTCATACTTGTCGTAAAAAAACCAAAACATTTTAGTGATTCTTACCGACAGAAATCAGGTGCTGGAGTTGGTCTGTTAAACTTTTCACCAAAGGTTTTTTGGCCCCTTTTAACAAACATTCAGCCTGAAAGATGCCAGGAGCTTAAAAGCATCTCCATCTTCCTCAGATCGACGTCCTCCAGGCGGAGGTCCAGGCCCTGAAGACGCTGGTGCTCTCCTCCCCCACCTCCCCCGTGGCTGAGCTCCCGTCCGCTGGAGGCATCAAGGCGCCCTTTAAGAAGGGCCACAGCCGGAACAAGAGCACCTCCTCTGCCATGCTGGGGACGCAGCCCGACCCGGCGGCCACGCAGCCCATCGTTAGGGAGTGCAGAGAGGTGGGAGCACCGCTCCAACATCAGCTTCTGCAGCACAGAGAAAACCTAAAGGTTTTAACCCTGCTCTGTTTTTACCGGTGAAGGTGGACAGTCAGCTGTTCAGTGAGTTTAAAGCCTGGAAGGAGGCGCCGACGCTCGACCGGAACTGCAGCTTCCTGGAGAGAGTTTACCGGGAGGACATCAACCCCTGCCTCACCTTCAACAAGAGCGAGGTGCACAGAGGAAAGCAGGAGCTTCTAACAATAAAACAGTTCTGGTCCAAACGGTCCTCTGCCTTCTGAAACAAAGCTAAACCACACTCAGAACCAATGGTCTTTGCACCAATGAGTTCGTCACTGTTCTGATTTAGATGCTCTTCACTTCACATGTGTTTTTGAATTTCCTTATCATGGCCTACTTCGTGTTGTCATGCAGGTTCTATTAATGTTACGTGATTCTACAGATCAGGCAGTAATCAGAACTATCTGCAGCTTTATCAAATATAATCAGGAAAAAGCTGTAAATCTCTGAAAGCTCAAGAGTTAAGGAGGCAGTTTGGCTTCAATAAATGTTTTCTTTTGTTATTCTGCTCTGAAATATTAAATTGTAAGGGACCAAATACTTTATTTTTTTATTATTTATTACCTTTACTTTAGTGTTTAGCGTCTGGATTGATTGGTCCGAATCCCCAGTTTCAGTTTGACTTCTTCTCCTGTCCTCCAGCTGGGTTCAGCCATCCTGGACGCCGTGGAGCAGAACACGCTCAGCGTGGAGCCGGTGGGTTTCCAGCCGCTGCCTGTGGTCAAAGCGTCGGCGGTGGAGTGCGGAGGACCAAAGTGAGAACACACACATTCACTGTTTCTCCCCCCTCCCTTCATCGAGCTTTCACTCCATCGTCACATCTCCATCTTCCCTTAATTTCCTCCTCTAGCGGGCGAAGGGCCGAGCTCGTCACGTAAGTCCGACTGTCTACCGTCAATCTGTAACCCTCGCCCCGCCTGGCTCCTCCAAACGCTCCTCTAACTTCCTCCTTCTCTTCCTTCTTCCTGATGTCCAGGTTTATCACAGGGATCAGAGCAAACCTCACCTCCTCCTTTTTCCGTCCTCTCAGTCTTTGTCGAATGCCTTCAGTTTGTCTTGGTTTGCAGATTCAGTTAATCTTCTTCTGCTGAAATAATGCAATTGTTTCTGTCTCTGATAGAAAATGCGCCCTGAGTGGCCAGACCAAAACCTGTAAGCACAGAATCAAGTTTGGAGACTCGTCCAACTATTACTACGTCTCTCCTTTCTGCAGATACAGAGTGAGTACTGCCACCTGCAGGAGAAAAGCAGCACTACATCAAACGCTTGTTTTAAGACCCACGTCTGGGTCACTCAGTCTGACAGGTTCTTCATATTTGCTCATATAGGTTTACTCAGATTTTTATAAGACTTTTATTACATCATGTTCTTCCTTAATTTGGTGGCCTGCATTATCTTATTGCTTTATCTTCTATTTTTACATTTTGAGGCGCTAATTAGAAAAATTGAAATAATTATTTATTTTATTCCTCTTATCTCTTGTAGTAACAGACCTTTAAAATAGCATAGAAATGTTCTTCAGGTCCCACAGCAGCGTGAGAAAAATAAAAGGAAGCATAAAGATACAAACATGGTTAAAAAAGAAACATACAAATAATTAGGCTCTTCCCCAAAGCAGTAATTGAAACATTTAAAAGTTGATGGGTGGTGGTACTGCAGGAGACACAGTACTGCATCATTAGAAAAAAAAAAGTAAGGAGTTTTTACCTGATCAGGGTTACATCTAGAAATGTGTCGAAAATATATTTATATTAATGCTTAAAAAGAACAGTTTACTATTTACCAGAATTAGCCAGTAAAGCTTTAAATCAGTTTGTTGTGAAATGATGGTTAGAAAGTCATCCAGCTGCTGGGAGGAAGGATCTGTGATGAAGCTCCTTTGTGCACCTTTGGTGAAGAAACTTCAAGATCAAATTTAAAGTGATCATTTTGAGTGAAAGTGGAAAAAAAGTTACATTTAATCTGGAAGTTGTTTATTTATGGAAGTCCAAAGAATAACAGAAAAGTTGTTTTATGTTTGCAGCACCTTTAAAGTAGCAAACCTGTTTAGAAAAATGGCGTCTTTCATAGTGTAGTAAATGAGTGAGACGCACCTGTGCTTCCTGTGTTGTGCTGAAAATCTTAAGCATCAACGCGTTTTTTTTGTTTGGAAATGTTGAATGACGGCTTGGAAATGGGTCTATTGATGCAGCCCCACCTACCTGTGGCCATGTTTGAGCAAACTCTGCCCTGGTGGTCTGTAACCCAGAGGAAACCTTAGAAGTCCTGGTGTTTAATGGACTCGCTTAGACGTCTCTGTAGCAGAACCTCTCAACCTTCGGTTCTTCTAGCCGAGATAATCCAGCTATCATTGTGTTTGATGATAATTATTAGCATCTCTACCAGCTTTATAGCAACGACAGCAACAGTTCAGATCATTTCAGCCATGGAGTATTTTAGTGATTATTCTGTTGACTGGTTGGATAAAAACAGGCTCATTTTACAGGTTAAATTCAATAAAATGACAGTGTGGGAGGTGGGACTTTACTCTCAGTATTACCCATGATGCAGCAGCCCTTTTCTGCTAGCATAACAGCAAGATTGCAACCACAACGGAGCAATGTTGCATTGAAAATTAAGATGTAATGTAAAGAGCAAACTTTATGTCCAGATTTTTTTTTTTAGGCAAAGCGTCAAAAATCATTTACTGGATAGTTTCATCGACGACTTGAAATGTTTCACAGAATACAACATTACAAAAACAGAGCACGTCACTTGGAGTTATTATCGTTATTATCGTTACAGTTTGGGCTTAATTTCTGCTCTAAGTGGGTTTTTATTTTTAGCATTTTTTTAACTGTACAATCAAGTTAAGGATTATTTTATTACCACGTTATAGTAATAATTTTAATATTAATTAATCATAAAAATAACTTCTTTCCCAAAAGCCAGCATCGCAGTGATTTGACTGATAACTGATTGGATTCAGTCAAGACTCTTAATATAAAGTCAACTAATAATTTTGTACAAAATGCAGTGAAAGTGGGCTTCCAAGAGGGGGCGCAATTACTACAAAAATGATAAGTTTTATTTAGAAAGAACATTTTTTTATTTAGTTTTCTTAGTATTGATTGTTTTATCGGTCCAGATATGCATCAGTGACATTTCAGACAAAGTTCTCCTCAGTGATTTTGTTTCTGCTCCAGGAGTGAAGGGATCTTCTTACCTCACTGTCATGTGAACTCAGCTGAGTTTACAGAGAAATACTTCATTCCTCCATTTAGAAGATGTTTAACCAAAGCAGACATGAACTGTTTGTCCAAACCTTAAAGTCACATTTGTCTGTTTCCCCCCTCAGATCACTGCAGTGTGCAATTTCTTTACCTACATTCGCTACATCCATCAAGGGCTGGTCAAACAGCAGGACGGTAAGAGAAGAAAACCCAGAGATGGACTTAGATTATACAAACCACACCCCCCCCAAAAGAACAAACAACATCATTGCAGGGACTTTGATCAGGATCATCCTGTGAGACACCAACATAAAGCAGTGAAACACGATGGTGGCTGCATATGTGGTCGGTTTCTTCAGTAGAACATGGAAGCTGTTTAGAGTCGATTTGGACAGAAAACCTGACAGAAGCTGTAGAAGGACTTTTGACTTGGTTGGAGATTCACCTTTCAGCAGGAGTAGCAACATAAGTTTACAGCCAGAGAATGGAAGAGTTTAGATCAAAGATTCATGTTCGGGAATGGCCTAGTCAAAGTCCAGACCTACACCCAGCTGATAGGATCTAAACGCTGCTGTTGATGGCTGATTTCCATGAAGACGGACAAAATTTGTTAAAAGTATAAACAGACCTCATTTTTTTTAGGGATTTCCTTAAAAAAAGCTTTTTTTCCTTCAAAAAGGAAAAACTTTGAGGATTTTGAAAAATATAAAAAAGTTTGAGGTGAAGTAAATAACGTGACAATTTGAATAACTGTAGTTGAAGTTTAACCTCAGAAAATCTTAAAAAGCCAAAATCTTTTCTGTTCATATTTATTGTTCCCAGACTTTCAGCCAGATTGGATCATTGGATCGATTCAAACCTTCATTCTTTCACAGAGAAAAGCTAAAACCTCTCCACCTGTTCTTGTCTTTGTAGCTGAGCAGATGTTCTGGGAGGTGATGCAGCTCCGCAGGGAAATGTCCTTCGCCAAGCTTGGATACTACAAGGACCAGCTGTGAGGCGGGCCACAGTGAAGCCCTCCAATCACAGCCTGGTTCTGGTTCCCCTCCTCCTGTATGAGAGCGATTCTGAGCGTCGGAAGGAAAAACTGTTTTATGTTTGTGGGAAAACAATGGACTGGACTGAAAGCCCAGGAACTCGCTTCGTCGTTAGTGTTTGGGACTGTTCTTTAGGTTCTGTTCTCAAAGATGTCTTCTTCGTTTTTTGAACTCCATTATGTGACACTAAAACCAACCTTCTTCTCTGCACATTAAAAGGAAATCAGAAGAAATAATTCAGGAGTCCTGACAGATCCTGTTAGACAGACTTTGCTCCAAACTCTAAGAAAATACTTGAAGACTCGTTTAATAAGCTAAGAGGAAAAGAAAAACACTCAAATAAAACATCTGAGGATGAAAATCTATTAAACTTCCAGTATTTCAGTGACTACGAAGTTTTTAAGATGAAACTTTAACCTGTTAATGGAGGAAAAATGATCAATTTTAAAAAGTAATTTCCCTCTTAAAACTAGCAGCCTCTTTAAAATGGTCTTTTATATTCTTCCATTAATTTGTTTAAAACACATTTATAAAATTCTGTCTTTGTCTTTGCAACTTGGAGTAAAAGTAATAATTCTCTATGAATGCTTTCTTAAAATTTCATCTGAGCATTTGAATTTGAGGGAAAAGCTCAGATTTACAATCGGAAAACTAGATTTTTTTTTACACACAAAAAAAGTTTATTTTAATTTATTTTGAACATTTTAAATTAATTTAACACATAAACTCACCAATTCCTTCCTAAACTTAGAGGTTTATCTTTTAAAATTTCAGAAAATGAATAATTGTCTTTATTTTCTAGCCGATTCTAAGGAGAAAACTCTTAAAACTTTCATTTAAGGACATTTTTATAACTGAATCCTTTTCTCAGATTGCCTTTACCCCAGAACTTCTCATTCAATTTCTGGTCACTTTATGCAAGTAGTTTACTTTCATAAATCTTTGTTCAAAATAACCTAAATTAAGCTTGATTCCTGAAAATGACTCCAATCAAAATAAACTATGTTCCTTTCATAGGTTTTATTTTTTAAAAAGCTTGATAAATCTAATTTATGTCCAAGTAGATTTCTTATCAAAGGTGAAGATTTTTCTCCAGGAATTGTTAAATGTTGTTTAAAATGTTCTTTTTTTTTCATGAAATAAGAAAAACAATGATCTGCCTTGAAATACTGAGTCATTTGTTCACAGAAGTGTTTTTGTTTTTCCTTCGTAAAATGAAGTGATTTTCTAGAAACTCATCTCTAACATTTGACCACATGTGGCTTTTCTCCTAAAGCTGAATCCAAACCTCTCAAACTGTTCTTTGAAAGATTAGCTTTTATTTTTATGTTCAATATTTCTGTTAGAAAAATGATTATTCTAGTATTTCTAAGATGTATCTGAACCTGCAGAATCGGACCTGAAGTCGGACATGAAGACAATAATCAGTCAGTTATTGTTTAGAAATGAAGCTCTTGGTTAGTTTTTATGTCCCTGGGGGTTTGTCTCCTCAGGATGTCCTCCTGTATGCAGGACTCTGCTGTCATGGACCTGGGACACTCTTAGGATAACAAAGCACTACATTTCCACTTCTTATTGTGAAGCTAATTGTTCTGATAATGGGGGAAACTTTCCGTTATCTTTACCCTGGAATGGTGTGAGTCCTTATTTGATGGCTTGATGTTCTGTTGTTTAAACCGACTCCACTCCTTTGTTTCACCGTCTCACTCCTGGTTTGGTTTAGTGCCTTTTCTCTCAGACACTCTGAAATAAAAACAGTGATACCTCTGGAAACCTGCCGCTCTGCCTGAAGTCTTTTTCTCTGCATCTTAAGGTCAAATCAGGGAGCTGGATTCTAACCTTTAACCTCTGTTTATCTTCAACTGCATGTTTTTCAGCAGCGTTTTTATTTCCGGGATGTTGCACCAGATTTCCGTTTGCTGATCATCATGTGGAGAGATTTAGAAGTTCATCTGTTATCTTCGAGGAATCTAACGAGTTAAAAGTTCAACATGTTCTGCAGCTAGATGGTATATTGGATTGAGACAGTATCCAAGTTCTCTGGTGAAAAGGATGATTGGAACCGAGCTGTTATTAATGTTCTGTCCATCCCATCCATGGTTTATCCATCCATTCATCCTCAGGGTTTTGCAGGTTCCACATGTTTAAAACTACAGTTTTCCCATAAACTCTGAGAAACTTGGTAGATATGATCAATAAAGGACTAAAATCTGAGGCTGAATGTCTCGGATACTTAAGTATAAACTCCTGCTTATTTCACTGACCTCTTTCAGACAAGGTGTTAAATCCGCAACATTTGGGGGTTAAAGCTGATCTAACCTATAAATTATTTCAGCTTAATACATAAGATCAGAGCCTTGTTTAAAATCCCAACCGTTTTTCCAGAAAAAAACGATAAAAAGTTCATTTTGGTTTGACTCGGAGTTTAGTTCTAAAGGTCTCATCCATCTGTTGCCTCCAAGGTTATTTATTATCTTTGACCAAAACTAACAAAGTAATGAAAACTTCAAAAAAAAACTGACCTGGAAAAAAGATTAAATCAAAAATAACTGAATCCCAAGAGAATCTGCTTAGTTTTTTGTTTACGTCTTTATCATAATATATTAATATACCTTCTTGTTTTCAGTTGCTGTTTTTATGGCAGTCGGATCATTTGTGTTGCTGTAGCCACCTCTCCTTATCTGGGATTTTATTTCTATTTAAGTCTTGCTCCCTCTATATATGTCATATAACGTAAAATTAAACTAAACATTTTCAGAAAATAAACTATCAAACACTACAAATGAATCAAAACTAGAATGGAACTGAAAGAAGGCAGAAACCAATGAAAATTTTCAAATCGACTTTTCAAATATATTAACAAAACAAACAAACCGATGAATGTTGATGTTTTAGTTTCAGAGCATCTGATCTCGTCTCTGTGCTCAGATTCGTTGAAACACTTCAGATCACCTGCTGTTCTGTGACCCAGCAGAGCTTCATATGGTGCGTTCACTGACCAGAAAAATATCTGAGATTCCAGTCACCATCTGATTTAAGAAGCAACTATTTATGTCAGGATTTGTTAAACTTTTACCTCTAATCTAAAAATCTGGGATATGGAGGATTGTAAATGTCGTAAACTGGAAAGAATCCAATAAGACTTAAAAAGAATAATCAGCAAAGTTTATTAATCTGTAGTGGTTTTTAAAGTTGGTGCAGCTGTCCAGCGTTAAAATGATTTTCCATTAATGGCTACTGCTGAGTTTTCATGACGTTTTAAATGAGTGTTTTCCTCCACTGGTTGTGAGAATGTTTGAACAGTTGGACCACCAGTCTGTTAATGTTCACGCGTCCAGCTTCTGCTGAACACACGCAGTCCTCGATGTCCGTACTATCCGACTAAGGTGGGATCAGGTCGTCTATCGCGGCCACAGTCCCCACGCCAACCCAGGCAGGAGGAGGGCGATGACGACGGAGGAGAACAGGTTCACAGCGTTGTTGTCCAGGATGGGCTTCCCGCAGATCCTCCTGGTGGTCGCCGACTCGTAGCTCACCACCTTCCCGATGCTCGAGTCGAAGCCTGAGAGTTAAAGCGGGGAGCTGGTTGGTGAACGCAGCCTCAAAAAACAAAAAAAACAACAGCCTGGGAACCGTTACTGACCCGAGTACTGCATGTGGGCTCCCATGAAAGAATCCAGCATGGATCCCAGCAGCCCGGCCACACCGCCGTACACCACGACCGGCCACTGGGGGTCGGCCAGGTGCAGGTCGCTAACCGCCAGGAGCTGCATTGCAAAGTAAGCCACGCCCACAGCCGCCCCGCCGAGGAAGCTGGCTGCCAATCCGACGGGAGTGACGCCACCATTAGTTCCTGGATGAATCCGATCAAGATAAAAGAGAAGAGAGTTTTAGATCAGAAAACAAAAAAAAAACCAGCCTCATAGATTCCACCAATCTAATCTGAAAAGTGCGGCCTGCCTTTATCTCTAACCCCTTGTTGAACATCTGTTATTTATACATTTGTCTTGTTAAAAGAATGAAGATCCACTTTCTCACCTGCTGGGACCTCCTTCCAGGTGGTGATGAGTCTGGGCTGTGATTGGCTGAGGACAGGCCCCAACTCCGATGCCCAGGTGTCCCCTGTGCTGCAAGCAAGCGCCCCCAGCAGAGACAGACACATCCAGGAGGCCGAGTACTGTTTCCCAAAGTCGATTGGGATCTCACCGGGACCCACCTGCAGCACGCCGAACATCAGCCTTAATGCAAAAAAGTCCTTTCAAATGAGGTGCAGCTTGTCTGTGATTTACCTCGATCATGTAGAGCAGAGCCAGCTCTGTGGGAACGCCTCCGTTACAGAAGACCTGAACCCAGTTCCTCTGACCCCCTGAGAGGAAAACCTCCAGTTTTATGATTTCTTTGGGTTAGAAATGATTTCATTACTGCCTCTCCTCCCACCTTCTTTGTAGTCTGCATCTATTTTCTTCTTCTTCTCTGCCCCCCATCGTGTCAGCTTGCTGGAGGTGATGAAGAAGGCCAGCAGGGCGGAGAAGAAACTCAAGTTGGCCATCGTCAAAACGAAGCCCACCAGGAGAGCTGCAAAAACAGGAAGGTAAAACTGAAGGCATCTCTGCTGCTCGACTCCGTTTGTTGATTTTTTTCCCCGTTTTCTTGATTAAGAAAAAAATTAAACGTAAGAATGAAAGATACCAGATATATTTGTTCATGACCATAAATAATCCATTGAATGCTTTCAGAATCCATCAGATATAAAAGCAGATTTGTTTGACGAGGGATCCGCGTCTGTAACGGCTGATCTTAGACGGTTTTTCAAACATCTGTATCCATCTGAGAAGTAAAACTGGGCCAACATTAATAACAGATGTTTGTCTGTTTCTGGAGGAAAGGAGGGGGGGGGACCATGTGACGGCGATTCGGTCGAGGATTTGAGGATATTTAACTGAAAGAGAGAAGCAATATCCGTGTGGTTGTTCTTTTCATGATGAATCTTATTTCACAGTGTGTCATTTATTATCGGTAAATAAGCTGCTCTTCATTCCACTCTGTTCCCTTTTATTCTTGTAGTACTTTATATTCACATTATTTTGGACTGTGTTTGTTTACCAGCTGATTTAATTAAACCAATAAACTGAAAGTAGGGACACAATAAGTTTATAATATCCGTAATTATTAGTTTTTAAACATAAAAGATTTATCAATGTAGTTAACAGGCAAAATGTGACAGAACTGGTGCAACCAAACCTAAAAGTGTAATTATTTAGATTCAATTCATTCATCTCTATCTCAGATCCACATTTAAAGAACTTTAACTCCCTGAAACATTTAAACTAATCACAATCTCTGGTAAATATCTCTGCTTTGTAAACTTAAAAAAATGAAAACATCCAAAACAGGGTTTTCTCTATATTAGTAATGAGCTGTAACCACAACTTTACATCCACCTCATGATTTCAGTTATTATTATTTACATTTCTTTAAGCTTCAGGACAGTTTTAGAGAAAACAAACTAAGAATAATGAATTTTTTTTTTTGCTTGCTGTGATATTTTAAGTCCAAAATGTTGCATTTTGATGTATAATAAAAAAAACAAAACAGCAGTTTTAATCCTGGAGCCCAGAAACAACGTTTGCTTAAGTTTCGTTATTGATCCGTCTGTCAGTCACACAAACGTAGGTTAACTGCATGCTAATCATTTCCAGAATAAATATCAACAACTAAGGAGCTTCCATCCTGTTAGCGAACTGAACACAAATGTTAGGAAGTGAAATAAAGACATTAGCTTCATGCTTCCAATTTCTAAAGCGTATTTTAGTAAAGATGTCGTTCAACAAGGCTGGACGCTGCCATTGTTCTCGACTTTGATCTGCACCTGGCAGATTGTCCACTTTTTGTCACAGCTTTGTTTTGCAAGCCATGCAGCCAGATATCTGCCTTTCCTGTGCATTATATTACACAGCGACTCGATAACTGACTCCACCAGTTTATACATGAGAAGATAACATGCACTGGTGCGTCCTCCTTTATGCACATGTTGGATATGTGACTACATAGAGGAAACAGAGGAATGCTTGTTGACAGTTTATTTTGTCTTCTTGATCAATCCTGGGAAAAAAGCCTCCGAAATGAATCATTAAAAGTACAATTAAAACAAAAAACGGCGCCTGAAATTTCCTTATACAGCAAAGTAAAGCAGCTTGACTTTAATAGAAACATACAGTTGTGTTCGAAATAATAGCAGTGGCTCAACAGCAGCAAGAAAATCACTGGTTTTATTAACATTTCAAACTCTATACCCCAGATAAGTTTCTGGGGGGTAAA
>JAUZNJ010078297.1:0-24438 GCA_034780135.1 Jordanella pulchra
TCAGGACTTTGGGAAGGCCATTCTAAAACCTTAATTCTAGCGTGGTTTAGCCATTCCTTTACCACTTTTGATGTCTGTTTTGGGTCATTGTCCTGTTGGAACACCCAACTGCGCCCAAGACCCAACCTTCGGGCTGATGGTTTGAAGTTTTAAGACTTGTAGAACTTATTGGAAACTCAAGACAGCCATGACATTATGTTTTTTACAGGTGTGTATGTAAACTTTTGACCACAACTGTATATACTGCCAAATTACTGCTGAAACAATCCTGATCATCCATTAGTTCACTTTTAATCAGCTCTTTTTTTCCCGGTACAAAAGTTCACAGCAACGGTTCAGAGTATCGTAATCTTCCATGTATCAACGCAAAGCTGCGATTCTAAACTTTCCCAATCTGTTGGAATTATGTCGATAGAAGATTTACGGTGAGTCAAAGAACGTGTGTTTAAAGGGTTAACTTCCTGACATCTGCGGATGTGATTAAAATGATAACTTTTTTGGCTCCACAGAGAATCTAGAATCATTCCTAAAAGATTTTAAAACCATTCATGCCTCTTCAGACTGTATTCGACACTGAAAATGGCGTTTTCAGAGGAGTGCTGTTGCTAATGTTACCTGTTCAAACACATTTATTGAGAGCTCTCTGATTGGAAAACGTATTCAATTTTTCTTTTTCTTTTTTTCTTCTTCAGTACATTTTGTACCCTGACTATTCATGTTTGATGTGTTGACATTTCCCAGTAAAGAAGAGGCCCCTCACCTCCTTCTAGGTTTGATTCATGTCTCGTTTCCTCTCAGGGGGCCCAACCCCAGCAAGGTGATCCAGCAGCTCCTGGCCCTCCGACCGGACCAGCAGCTCTACATCTTCAACTCCCTGAAGGCTCATCTGACAGAGAAGGGTTTGCTGCCAGCTGTGGAGGCCGTCGCTTAGACCCCCGGCTGCTTCCTGCACTCTCAGAGAATCTGTTTATTTATAAGCGAGGAAAACCTAGAAAAACATTCAGCTTTAGGTCATTCCAGTTGGATTCATTTTGAGCGTGTTGCGTTTTCGTGTCTGTCTGCTTGGTGAATCCTGTTTCTGACCTGCGTGTTTCCAGCTTCAGTGGGTGCAGTGGGTGGGTTACTGCTCAGTCCCTCATTACCAGTATAAACCCGACTTTTTCTTCTTCTTTTATCATCACTGTTAAGCTACATTTCAGTTGGATGTACATTTCTGCCTGTTATAACCTCAAAACACATTTTGTTTGAGTGCGTTAATGTTTTATTGTATGTTGTTTTTTTTATTTCTAAACCTGTTAACACACTGTAATCTACGGCAGTGTCACCCTCCCACATATTTCTGGTAATTCACTTTTTGTTTGATTGCGATGCTATTTATACAGAGACGTTTTTATATTTCACATGTTTTATTGTTTCTTAATGCTGTCTGTTGTGTTCTGGTGCGGTTTTTTTTGTGTCCGTTTGTTTCCACCGGTCATCCTCACTGAGTGTCATGAATTGAAGCAAACATTTTAGTTGTATAACTTCCTGAAGCAGCCTTCTGTGAGCAGATTTAGATCGCCAAAAAACACTTGTTTCATAGTGTCCGTCAATCTTTTTAGTATTTAGTCCAGCTGACTTACTGTTTGAAGCTTTTCTGTTTGACCTGAGGGGATCAAAATCAGCGGGATGATAAAAGTGGGGCCAGAATGATTCCTGCACTGCCATAGCCTTTCCTGTTGGTGGTCCTGCAGCTTCACTAAGGTCGTACACTGAACCGCAGTGTTAATGTTGGACCCGAGGAAATCTACTCATGTTATACTTTTGCCAATACAGTCGAATATTTGGTGCATATTACTGTTCATTCCTCAAGATTTACGGTTGGGTTTTGTGTGTTTGCCAAGTGTGATTTAATAGTAAAGCTTAAGCTTTTTGTGGTGTTTTGTTTTTTCCTGTTTTAAAGATGTTCAGCGATGTTTTTTTTACGGTTGATGCTGATATTCCACTCTGTGTTCATGCTTTTTTTTTATGTTATTTGTTCTTACTTGAGTTTTAAATTTTGCAGATGTCTGCTCAGTAGTAGACCTGCTGCAAGATGCTGATGTTAGCCTAAATCATTAGCCAACTGATAGTTAGCATCTTGCTACCCGGTATCTCTTAAAACTCTTCATTTAGTTATTCACTCAGATATGTTTTAAGTCTGTTTTACAGCGATTGGATATTTTGGTGGGGAAGCTTTCGTAAGCTGAGGGTCTTGTTTTTTTTCTGAGACTCTGAGTGGAATCGACACTCTGTGGGTCTGACTGTAGCTGCTGTATTGACATCAGGCTGTGGTTTTAGGTATTTCACATGTCATTTTTTTCTTTCTACAAGCACAGCAACACTTTGGGTGAAACCCGTCAGCCATTTTAAAAACTTGGGGCCTATAATCGTCAGCCACTCATTTCATTCCTCTCTTTTCTAACACGTTTCATGTAGTTTTCTTGCAGTGTTGGTTTCTAACATTTTCCGTTTGGATTTTGTTTAGTTTTTCTGTGTTTTTTGTTTGTTTTTTTTGTTGTTGTCTTTGGTCAGAATTTTTCTGTCTTTCTCAGGTGGTGAAATTTTCAAAGTTTAGGACAATATTTGTCAATTTCCAAGTATCTAATTTCTGGGCAGGATCATTTTTATAGCCCTTCCTTTGCTGTTTGGAATCGAAGGAAATCCTGCTTTGGCCTTCTTACTGAAGTGAATCTGTAGCCATAAAGAGAATTTTCTAAGTGCTTCAACATTTATTTCACTAAAATCAATATCCTGAGTGGACATTAGGATCAGCAAAACATTTTCCCCTGCAAAGTTGAATACCTGGTAATAAAAAATACAACATTCCAATATTACAACCGAGCAGCCTTTAATGTGATTCATTAGCTCTGCAGTGATGAGCGTTGGATATGAAGTGCAGCTTTGTTAAACATTTCCCGGTTGATGTTGCTCTAGATGGGATTTCAGTTGAGACTGATGGCTCAAAAGATTTCTTTACAAAAATAATCTTCAAGAATATGAGCTAAAAATACAGTTTATTCTCATAATTCTATAGAAAACATTTGAGTGGTTTTCAACCTGTTTTTATTGTTTCTCATCCTATGAACCCATTTATTGGCCCAACTTATTTATCAACCTTCTTCTATTGTTTTTTTTTTTTTTTCGGGGGTGATGGAAGGTGAGATTTAAGGACTCGTTCATCCTTCTAAAACCAGGTGATTTTTGTTGAGATATGTTGGTGTAGCAGGTAGGAGAAGGTTGGCAGAGTAAATCAGGACTTCATTCAGATGTTTATTCAATCAAGCATCTTATTTTCCATCTGTTTGCAGAATATAACCCAGACTTTGTCTTTCTCCGCTGTTTTAATGTGTATGTACATCATTCAGCACGAGTTGATCTTAAACTACATATTTATTGAATATTTTACCCTGCTGTAGTTCTAAGACGTAACTTGGTGTTCTTTTAGTAGTTTCTGTCAGACAATGAAAATATTCCTTATTGCTATGTGAGGAGGCAGTGTTAAAGTCGGTAAGGAGTTTCTTGGCTGTAACTGGTGTGGTTATTAGGCTCCTGTCCTGTTTGTCATCCGCTCGGCTGCTTGTTGCTTATTGTTTAATCAGTTTCCCCCTAAAGTAAAGCGACTGAAGGCACTTGATGTTTTGCTTTAAGCCTCCACTCCTGCAGCGGTTGTATTTTCTGTTTATTTCAAGCTCTGCAGCTCAGCACTGCCCTTTCACTGCCTGGTGTTGTGATCCGCCACTAGAGGGGGCCTGAGCTCCTTTGCTCAGCCTGTTGATGGTGACATTGAGACTGCACCTCAGCAGAGGTATTCTGCCCTTAGTTACTTCTGCATAGAACAATCCCTTCAATGAAAGAGCCGCTTTATCAAAGAAACTGTCTTTTCGGTTCTTCCTTGTGGCATCACTCACCTGTTGTGCACTGTGTTTTACCGGGAGCGTCTCAGAGGAATGTATGGGAGTCATGTCTGTCCCTTGTGTTGTGCAGGCTCTCCTATGTGAACTGTTTTGTTTTAGAGTCTATTATAAGCATAGATTATCTTTTAATTCTGTACAATTTCTCTATATTCTTTATCCGTTCAATGGTTTGTTAAACTGTACAATATCTAGAGAAAAAAAAGGCCATATTTAATGCTGAAATGTGTTTTGGCAACGTTCAGAGAAAAATAAATGTATTTAAAGACATCATGTGGCGTGTTTTATGCTTCCTTCTCTGTTTTTTTGTGACCTTCCCCATTTTGAAACATATTCTATTTATTTCCTGGCACCAGTCCCTGTAAAAAGCATTTGATAATGAAGACCTTTCAGTCAGCAGAGGACTGAGACCTTGGCCTTTTAGAGAAGCGAGTGCGTAGATACAGCAGCTGGATGGATTTGTCCCACAGCAGCATGAGATGTGAGGCAACATGCTCACTGAACCAGTCATAAACTAGAGGCATATAACCATTTCCTTTAAGAAGACGCTGGTGGTTTCTTTTTTTTTTTTTTTTTTTCTTGACATCAGTGCACATTAGTCACTTGAAGACTCTGCACTGCGTGACGCCTGTGTACCTCCAGCGACTCCTCATCTGTATTGGGACGGGCACAAACATGGAAGTAGAGGCGACATGAAGGGATGCGTTACAAACAGCTGCCAAAAGAAAAAATAGAACAATTAACACACAGGAAACAGGAAGTGTGATCTGTATTATCAGTGTGTGTGCGTGTTTGTGTGTGTGTGAGGGAGGGAGTGTGTGTTTCAGTAAGGTGCATGTGGGAACCTAGGCACCTACCTGTGCTGTTGGATAATGTCTCTGAAACTACGCAACTGGGACTTCAGCACCTTCAAGGCTGAGACAGCTCGGATAGGTAAGGTCTGGATGGAGCTTCGCTTCGCCGTCTGTCAAACGAGATGGAAAGTTTCCTCTGTATTTTATACACACTGCGGTTTAAATGGATGCTGTTATCTATTTACTAAAATACTAGAAAAAAAAAAAAGTTTCTTCCCTGTTAAAATGCTAATTTGTTGTCTTTAAATGTATGGGATTTGTTACATAAAATGACTAGGATGTGTGTGTGTTTGTCTTATTATAGAACAAAAAGTCTGCCTGCGGTGTTCTCATTGTGGGCTTTTCCCGTGGTTGAATGTCATACGATGATGATAACCAGATTTGGCTTTAGAACATTTTTCTAAAACACAAATCACTGTTTTCTGGTCCATCTTCCCTGTTTTAAGACAGAAAGCTTCAGAGTTTTTGGCATTGTTTCAGATGTCTGTGTGTTTGCAGAACTTATTTCAGAGTAACGGAACCTGGTGGAAGAACCTACTTTTACCACGCTGCGTTGTTTGTTCAGGGTGGATTCAATGCGGTAGCTTGCCTTAGTTCCTGTCATGACACATGGTTGCAACACTCACATCATCAGACATCTTGACGCTACTAACTCTGCACGTCTTTTTGGCTGCTCTGTAATCAGGTTTTACAATCAGCTACAGTGAATGTTCAGCACAGTGGAAGGAAGTAGCTGCTTGCATGGATTATATCTGTTTCTAAAGTTACTCCCAGTACAAATGGTGACACAGTCCACAATACTTTTACTTTTGTGAGATATAAAATCCTCAGATCCTCCTGAGCCCAGCCGTGCTTTCATCAGACTCTTTTGGGTGATGGATTTCTTCCCTTAGAAGTTCACTGATGCAGACTCTCGGCAGGAAACTGATGCAATAGCTGAGTTTCTGCAAACCTCTATGAGCTCTACTCACCTGTTTGTATGAGTCTACTTATACTTATTCTTCTTGACTTTTATCCATTCAAGACCAATAAATGCTTCCGCCAAGCACAGCTGGGTCATCAAACAGTTGAACACTGTTTTTGCAGTGATGGGTTGAGTTAACAAGAGGTTCCACGAATGAACAGAAATCTATATGGTGTCCTTATGAAAAGAGAAAAAAAGTAAACTTGTGTTTGAGTGTCATTGCACAATCCATCTGTTAAGTATCCCGTCAGGAGGATCTGAGAGGTCAAACTGAGTCCTTAAATGTTACAAAAGCAATCGACCTGACAGAGTTTCCTGATGATTTCCTCTAGTGCTACATGCAGTGTTTATTAAATGTTTGAACATTTCGCAAAATCCAATCAAATATTCATTTTTGTAATGGTCTGTTGCAAAAGTGTTAAACATTTTTTACATTTTGCAACACTACATCTACCAATATTTATTCAGTTAAGATTTATAACAATACATGAACCAGAAAAAGGAGCCTAAATTTAGTGCTTATCTTGTGGAAGCTGTAGAAATCAACAGCTCAGGTGGAAGAATGTGTTGAGGACAACAATTAGTTGTGCATCATCCACTGTAAAAGGAAGTCATTGGGGGTCCTGTTCTTTTTTTTTTTTTGTCCTGTTCTTTATGTTGCCAGAGGCCATGCAAAGGGAACCCAAAACAGATGAGGAAAATCAGACCAATGGTTTGTGGCGTATAAATGAAACACTCTGTGGTGAAAAACTAACACTGAAGTTCTGAGAGTCAGGCTGGTGGCAGCATGATGCTGTAGAGATTACTTTTTTTTTTAGATACAGAGAGGCTGAACAGAGTTGGTAGGAAGATAGATGGAGCTCATTAATCCGCATCCCTGGAAGAAAACCTGTTAGAGTCTGCAGAGGTGAAGGGTTATAATCTTAAGATGCAGCCAGTTGTAGCTGCTTAGATTAAAGCATTTCTATGTGCCAAAATGATCCTGCTAAAGTGCATAGTTAAAATGTAGAAACACGTGTTCTCATGGGCTCCATCTGATCTGAAAGCTCTTGAACTGTTTCGCTAAAATTCTAATGTTGAAAAAAGTCATGCAACTTTATGGCTTTCATCACATGGTTTAGAAAAAATGAACTTACTGAGAACCAATAAGTTGCTCATAATTCTATATTTACATTATTACATTAAACTCGCATAGTAAAATACTTCTGGCAGTTCACAAGTATATAGATTGTATAGATTTAGATAAACAAGGATGCAATCGAAAGAAGTTTGAGCAATTTCTAAGAAAAATGCACAGTTTAAAAACTTTATTTTTCCACGAGAACAATCAGTCTATTCTTGCTCCAAAAACTGCTGCTTTTTAAGTGTTTTCTTGATGTTCACATTCAGATTGAAGCTGGTCGAGTTAATCAAAAGATTCAGGTAGTCTGAATAAATGGCAGAAATTTCAAACTGAGCCTTGTTATCAAATTATGCAGGAAAGTTGCACATATTATGGAATTTGGTCAAAATGTTTTTTTTTTTTTGTCTAAAGAAACGCACCAGACTGCATCCAGAATTCCTCTTTAGACTGTAACAGAATTTGCAGTCTGCCTGAATGCTCCAGAGCAGCAAACTGCCCAAAAGGATTGTATAGATGGCCACACTGTAAATGAATGAAATATGATTGAATATTGATACCAGGCTGGAAATGTCAGACCTCAATGCTGTGACAGCAGCAGGATTGTTCTGTCCTACATAAGCAAGTGAAATGAGCTTTTCTTCTCAGGCTCTGCTATCCCACAGCAAAAGGAGTCAATGGAGGCTGTTCAGATTTGAACAGGTTACCTCTTCAGGACATCTCTGGAGGTTTACCGAGCATCTGGCTCTGATCCATTAAACACTTGCTGGATTCTATGTTCCTTCTGGCCTAGAAATGACTGTGGACCCACAGAATCAGCAGGTGAGTCCAGACTTGTGACTCTTAGACCTGATCTCAGCGGTGGATGGATGGACGGACAAACGCCATCCGGTAGATCGAGTACAGCTGCTGATTTATGGTGTACGTAGTTCTGTGAAGTATCACATGTTTAAATTGGAGAGATTAGGGTGTAGAGATGGTCTATCTGCCACCATTAATGACTCATCACACATTGGGCCTGGTTAGAAGCCAGGGTGTGGTGTGATACTAGGCTTTGCATGTGGGGTCATGGTTCCTCCAAAACGTTTGATCCTGGGGAGGGTGGTGCTACTTTATTCAAACCAAAGGACTCTCCGGCTTTTAGGCTGAGGTCTTCAAAGTGTAGTAAGCCTCCGGCTGGGATGTGACTACTTCCTGTTTACCACTGACCCGCCCTTCTTCTTCTGTTCTCCTCTGTTATGTTGCTCAGGAAAACACAGTTGACTTGAGAACAACTGAGGCAAAGGGGCTCAGTCTGAATCTGGTTATCTCTGCGCTCCCACCAACCTGGGTGTCATTCAGGCTGTCTTCAAACAATCCTGTCTTCTTCCAGCACGTACAGCACAGCTACTACTTCTTCATTTCTGTGGACCTTCACGTTATAGTCTTCTAAGTCACTCCACTCTTAGTTGAACTCTATCAGAACTGGGGAAATTCGTAAAAATAAGAGTCATAGAAACGCACTAATATGTGAAGTTTGGTGCAACTCTAGCATAGTCAGGTTTGAATATCTGACCTCTCACTTATCGACGGGCTTTTTTCCGATCACTCGTCTCTGTAGAGCAATCAAAGCTGTGTTCCTGCAGCCTCAACAGGAAATGGCTCAGCTAACAGCAGCAGTTTCCTTTCAGCTTCAGCTGAACACAAATAGTCAGTGTTGATACGCTGATGCATATTCATACAGGGAAGAGGAAGTGCTGTAAAGCAGCTGAATGCCCCTGATGTTTTGATAGTATTTCACAGCTCAGACTGTTAGACAGTAAGCAGATGTGGGAGGTACAGAAAGCTAGGTAATAATACCTTCATCGACTACTTCTTGTGGTGTTGAACAGCCCGATCCAAGAGTGTGATTCCTGGAGAGGGGGCCCCTGGATCGAGCTCACCACGCTCCCCCAGATCCATGGAGAGGCCCCTGAAGGCCGGCTGGCTCAAGAAGCAACAGAGGTCCTTGGTGAAGAACTGGCAGCAGCGCTACTTTGTCCTGAGAGGCAGCACCCTGACCTACCACAAAGATGACAAGGAGACCACTGTACAGGTGAGACACCGACACTTTTCAGCGTTTTAAAAATGTAAATCAGTGGACCTTACTTATTCTGTGGAGGGGACAGTAAATGACATACATTTCTAAGACTAGATGACCATGTATTCTTTAGTGTGCAATAGTCAAGGAAAATCAATTATAAACTCTTTCAGAGTAAATTCTGTTTAATCACGCGTGTTGATTTATTTCATTTTATAGGAACTGCCTTCTTTTATCATTTGTAATCAACACCACAAACACTTAGCTCTGTGCCTTAGTTTGCTCACTTCCTGCACACAAGTTGCTTTAGGCCAAACGTGCAACCAGAACATCATCGCATTTGACTTTTCGACGATCTGAAGAGATGAATTATAAACAAATGAAAAAGATGCAAAATGTTACAATGAGCATGTTTGGACCCCTAACTTGGCTGTGCATTATTGACCACATAAATGCCACATGTAGCTGATTATTTACTGTGAAGAACTGAAGGCGGTGTGTGTACAGCTGCAGTCAATGAAAGTAGTATTAAAAAGCACAAACTCAACTGTACTAACAATGGAGGTGCAGCTCTATATCATGTTTACAAACATAAATCACCTTCCACATTTGAGATTTTGTTAAATCTTCTGCTTGTCTTCAGTTTTGCCAATCTCTGCTGCTAACGTCATATTTGATTGTAGATATTTAAATGTAAGAGTTAGAGAAAGTCTTACAAACTGTAAACCTCTCCCCTCACACATAAAGTAGGTACAAAATGAAGCAGTTTATTGTTCTAGGAGCTTTGAATATCACATCTATTCCAACTGTGCTTTTTTCTTTTTTAACCACAGGGTGTCATCCAGCTACGATTCAGCAAAGTCAATGAACTCCCACCAAGTTCAGATGACCCTGGAAAGTACCTCTTTGAGATCATACCACGTAAGCATATCATAAACCTTCAAAGGAAAAGGTTTTAGTCCTAAAATAGCAGTTTGCACTTTTATAACATTTTGTTTAGTAACACGTACAATACTGTTATATCAGCTAAAGTCTTCATGAGGAAAAAATGACTGACGTCTCTTAAGGTTCGACTGGAGATCGAGAGCGATGTCCTTATGTGCTCATGGCCAACTCCCAAAGCGATTTTGATGATTGGATCCGTGCTCTACGCCGGGTCATTGGAGTACCAACGAGTGGAGGTTAGTTCAATCCTTCTGATTAAGACGCTCAGTCATTAACTTAGCCTCTGGGAGAAATAGTCTGATCAACACATCATTGTTTTTCCACAAGCAAAGCAGTGATCGGTATTTAGATGAGCGGGTTTGGACAGAGCTGATATTTCTATCACAGGTAACATCCTGGCTTAGAGATAATGTTTTCAGGCAGTAACCAAAGCTGCTGACGATGAGGACATCAGATTAAATATTCTGGGTATGAGGCAAAAATGGGCCTCAGAGTGGAAATAGCCTGACAGAGTGATACTTAAACACATGTTGATTTCACTGCATCACAGCCTTAACACACAAAATAAGGATTTACACTCTTTCAATCAAATATAAAAAGTAACAAATCTTCCTGCTGCTGGTAAAAAAGGAATATAACATAGTAATGATCAAATATATAGTCTATGTATAATATTTATTCTTTTGTTTTAGTTTACATGAACTGACTAGATACTAATTATAGAATAACTCTGTGTATTTATTTCCTGAGTTTCTAAGATTCCAACCAAAGTTTAAAAAAAACTAGCTGGTTAATTCGGGCCATCAGCTTAAGTAGCCGGCCATCAGACAGGTGGTGTGACGACATAAAGTCTTTTTTCACCGCCTGCTTGTACTTAGCAACATCTCGACTCAGTACCACAGAAGCAGGCAGCATTACTGTGTTTTCATATTTTAAGACTGCATGACTCGCCTGCAGAAGATAATTCACTAGAATGTTTTAGATTTAGATTTAAAAGGAGGTTTTGAGAAGTATTTATCTGTTCTCAGTATGTTATCCATGTGAGATTCCATAAATTTGAGAACTTCTCACAAGCTAATCAAAAAGCTAATGTCTAGCTAGCTTTTAACAACACAAAGCAAATCTGGGAAAATTCAAATATATACTTCATGTTATCTTAAGTGTTTATCTGTCTAATTTTAGATTTACAGGAGCCCAGAGGCATCAAGTAACTGCTTAAATAGTTACTTTACTTAAGTAACTTTTTGATATATGTGCTTTATTTGTGTGTTTATTTTTCTGAGGACTTTTTAATTTTATCTCCTAAATTTGAACACAAATATCTATACTTTCTACTCCTTCAAACTGACTTGATGCTCCTATGAATATTGATTTATGACGTAACAGCTGCATCAAAACTGAGGGAAGATTCAGAGCTTCAAGAGAATCAGTCCAATTTGTTAATAGAGGAACACAGATAGTGGCAGGATGCTGGGAAACACTGCATGTGATGGATCAGATTCATTCATTCCTCTGTTCATTAACTGTAAATGTACAGGTTGATTGTATTTCATGAAGTTCTGTTTTAGATTTTAATGTTATTTGCAACTTTGATGCTGTGAATACCAGAGCAAGTATTAATCTGCTCATGCTGGACTTTTAGTCCTTCTGCCTAAAAGTTTTCTTTTGAACAGAACTAGACCAGGTCAGTATTTGTATGTTCTCTCTTCCAGCACAGTGAGCAAAGCCTTTTTTAAGAATAAGGGTTTAAACGGGTTTTTTTATCAGTTAAGGCAAAAAACTGTATTTTAATTCTTTAATTACTGCAAATAAAATGTAGAACCTGCATTTTTTCTTTCATTTGAGTAAAGGAGTACAGCTGGTACGTTTACAGTCTTTCATTTAAACAGGTTTCTGTACTTTTACTTAAGTACTTTGACGCCCCTGCATGAATTTCGATTAAATCCTTTTCTCGATTCATAGGATCAGATCCAGAACAGAAACTTCAACTATCTTATAAATTAATTACCCAATAATTTTAGACAGGTGCGTGGAGGCAGGGAGTCGCCCTCAAACACGTGAGGCATAGAAGTGATTGGAACATTTAAACCCAGTAATTACTTATGTGAAATGAATGGCTCGTTTTTACCAGAAGAGCAACAAGCTTAAAAAGGCGTTTTTGCAGTTTAAAGGATAATATGCATTTAATAGGAAGGGTTGAGGTTTCTCTGCTGGACAGACTAGTCATGGTTTGTCCTGCAGCTTTGCATTGACCTTTGTAATTTTCTAATGATACAGTAATAAATGGTTAAAAAGAACAACAAAAGGATGTTTGTTAGAAGAGGATATCAAGTTTCACTCAAGCCTTGGTGGACTTGAAGTTTCAGTGAGTGATTTCCCAGCCTTGGTTTTATATTAAAGATGTTGATCAAATGTGTTCAGTATTAAGCATTTCCATCACTGAGTCTCAGTCTAATACCTGCTTTTGTTACTGCGTAGTTTCATTTACCGCAGTACATACCATCATTTAATCTCTCTCTCTATTTATATAAATGAGACCTCAGTGGCTCTACAGAAGTGTGACATGCTCGAGTTACTTATTCACAACCAGCTAAACACAAAGCTGCTAAAGCTTGGAATCCCTGTATGATTTATTGTTGATTTCTGCATTTCTTACATTATCTCAAAATAATCTGGGAGATTTTTTAAATGATCTTTCTGCTGAGCATATCCTTTACTGCTGGCTTATATTCTCGTCAAAATCCATTAAACTGCCAGAGATGCAGCATAGCCTTTATTTCGACAGTGTGAAATCTATCCATGTGGATCATGTGATCCATGAGGGCAGCATCAACGGAAATATGGGACAAACCTTAAACCTTCAGATATCTCTAAAAGAGGGAAGAAGAAAAATCTTTGTTTACCACTGAGGGACTGCTTGGTCCAGTTGGTTTTATATTTTTCAATGTGGAACACATCTCTTCTCTCTAGAGTTTCCTTTAAAGTGCAAACAGACTAAACTTTCATAGTGCTTTTCTATCTATAAAGACCACCTAAAGCACTCGCAAACACACACACATTCATACACCTATTTGTAGAATGGGTGTACGAATGCGTAAATGTTATTTCCGTTTAATAAAAGGAAGCAGGAATCAAACCCACAACTCTGGGGATGACTGAGCCATAGTCACCACAAGGGTTTTTCTTTCCCTCCGTAGTTAGCTGGATGAAGTCTTATTCACTGCTGTAGTTCTCTGTGAAAAACTAACTTAACAGTCCAGCAGCAAAACCTGCAGACCTGCTAAGCAAACCAGTTGAATCTACCAACAGTTTATACCTAACTGGGCAGGTGGCAACAATCATTTTTTTTAATGAAACAACAGCAGATGCAGGATTTTAAGCACAGTAAAAGCATGATCATTTAAAACCCCACGACATGCACTGATAGATGGGACACCCTTTCTATATTAATATGAGTTCTAAATGCAGACAGGTTTTGAACAAAGATTCGCATTTTTATAATGACAACCAATATCTAAAGCTTCTGTGGCGAGAAAGACAAATAACAATGGCAAAAGCCACCTAATGCAGAAGTTATTAACACCAGGCTGTAGTGATTAAATACTCATAAATAGAAACATGTATTGTCACAGTAAATGTAGTGTTTGTGGTGTTATTCAATGCTAATTGGAGCTTAGTTCTCTTTGTTCTTTTTTACAATTCTTCTTAGTGTTGCATTTAGAGTATAATTGAATTTATACTGTGACAGAATCCCACACAGGATGAATTGTATTGACTGGATATTTAATGGTCTAAAGACTGATGGAGGCTCTGGATTTATTTCATGAACATTAGCAGGAAAACAGGACGATGAAGACCAAAAACAGACCAGACAGGCAGACAAGTCGGCACAGTAACTATTAGTTGTAACTTCGACAAGTTGGTCTGTAAGGAAGTGCAGCAAGTAGAGCCCTATTTTAGCTTTACTTTATGCCTTAAAAGAGGCTCTGAAACTGTCTAGGAGAAGTTGCTCTCAGATATAATCAAAAATATACAATTTTGATACCACCCCACTGAGAGTCTTTAAACACAGTGGAAACTTTCAAAGTGTAGAATTGTTTTAACAATGGAAATGATAATAAGAATAAAGAAACAGATTCAATACACAAGCTGACTAAAACAGGGGAAAGCTGTTGTTCACTGAAACAAAGAGAAAAGATTCAGAAGTTAAACATTTGAACTAAATACCTTGTAAGAATTAGACTGAAAGAAAAGAATAAGGTGGACAAAAATAGCCGTTAGTTAAACATGTTATAACTGGAAATGTTTCCTGAGAAGGAGAGAGATCAACAACTTGAAACTTATCCATTGTTGAATCTGATTTGATCAGGGACTCGTGGACATTTACAGATATTTCAGCCTAGCCATGAGTCGAGTTCTTTGTTGGTCATTTATTCACTCAACATTTTGGGTAGGTTGTCAAGCCTGGGGATGGTGAGTGAAAGGGTACAATGTATTTGTAAAGTGCATTGATACGACACATGTTGTGAATTGGCACTATATATATAAACTAAATTGAATTGTATTGGACTGTAACAACTTTGAAAAACTTCCTGTGGCCCATTAAATCAAGGTCATGAGATTATAGCAGCAAACTGTCGGCATTTCTGAGGTTGTGAAAAATGAAAACAAAATCATGTTTTAAAATAAGGCTCTGACAAGCCAAAAATCATCAAATCCTCTGTACTTCTTCTCCAACAGTCTTTGGAAAGAGTCTCATAGACACGTTAACCTATGAGCAGCGCTTTGGACCTCACACCGTACCAATCCTGGTGCAGAAGTGTGTGGAGTTCATCACAGAGCATGGGCTGGAAGAGGAGGGAATCTTCCGCCTTCCTGGTCAGGACAATGCAGTCAAACAGTTCAGAGATGCTTTTGATGCAGGAGAAAGGCCGTCCTTCCCCAGGTAATGTACTGACAACTATACTATGAAAAAAAACCCATCATGGCTTGCAAACTTGATAAACATTTCTGTGTGTTGCTAATTGTCAACCAAGCAATGTGATTCTAAGTTGTAGAAATTCTGCAGTGTAAAATCATTTAATAGATTATGGTCTGACCTGTGTGGAAAATCTATGAGCGAAGAAATCCACTGCCATAAAAGGAGATATACGGCATAAGCGTTTTATAAAAAAAGAAAAAACAAGGAGGAAAGAAAGAGAAGTAGTGAGAGACTGAAAGATTTCAGCGTTCTAAGAGCTGAGGGCGAGACCACATCCTGTTCTAACAGACTCAACATCACAAGCTCTTCTGACAGGGCACTGCACACTAGAACACTAATCTTTGTCCCCAACTTGTTGCCCGTATTCTCATGCATGTCAGGCTAAAAGCTGAGGCCAGGGTAAGCAAAGAACCAAACTATACTGCAGGCCTAAAATGAACTTAAAACCACACGTACTAAAAATAGGACTATGACATATATATCTAAAGATTTGGTTATTACCAAGCTTTACAATTATTTTGCTTATTTTCCCTGAATATGAGACAATAATTTGTGTTTTCTTTTTTCTAATCGTGTCATAAAGTTAATGCTCTAATTGGGTCTCAAATGTCAAATGGCCCGTCTTCCAAATGCTCTGTGGGTTGACCTTTAACATTTAACTTTGATAAGGCCTTTAAAGTCTGTGATAGATCTCTCTGTTTTTTTATATTAAAATTGTCTAGCATTGCACAGTCTAACGTTGGTCTGATTTTGCTTTGAAATCCAGTCAGATTAGTATTAATGAGTCGAGTTTGTGAAGAAGCCTTTACGCTGTGGAAGGATGAGATTTGAGTTGTTTGAAAATGGCCATATCATCTCCTCTTATTGATAGGAAGGAGTAGAGGGTTTTTATGGCTATTGCAGATGTCTTTTTCTCCATGGAATAGAGTTGAATATTTTTAAACCTAGTAAAAGATCATGTATATTAATTTTAAAAACGGGAAATCTAAAAGATATTTTAGTCCTTTATTCTATTTATTACCATGACTGTGTTTTTCGTTTTGCTTAAATAAATCTATGCTGAAAACGTACATTTTAAAAGGATTTCTATTGCATCAGAAAACAATCATTGAATAAGAATAAAAACACATGCAGCCTTTTCAATTTGACATGACTCGATCCCTTTTCGATGCACTGAAAAAAAATATTCATTTACAATAATTTAAAACTACTGAAAAATCATTATTACATTGAAATAACCAGAATTCTTTTATCTTTTTTATCCAGGTTTTACTTTTACAATAATGCATTTAGAGGAGTCTAACTGTGAAATGTTTCTGCAGTGACACTGATGTCCACACGGTGGCGTCGCTGCTCAAACTGTACTTGAGGGAGCTCCCTGAACCTGTGGTGCCATGGTCTCAGTACCAAGACTTCCTGGACTGCACCAACCTGATGGACCCCAGTGGCAGACAGGTATGCAGCATTACCAGTGAACCTGGCAACATATCTGAGAACACTGTATTTCTAACCAGTGTGTCCCTGCAGGGCTGGGAAAAACTGGAAAAACAAATAGCTCTACTTCCCAGAGCCAACTACAACATTCTCAGTTATGTCTGTCGGTGAGTGAAAGATTGATGTACACACCAAATGCTGCCGAGCTTGCAAGACTCACCTTCACATTCAGGGATTTCACATTCTGAGTCCATATGGTTCAATATGGCATTGGTTCATCCTTTGCAGCTTAAACAGCTTCTGGGAAGGCTGTCTGTGAGGTTTGAGAACATTGTTTTTTGGATTGTCTAAACATTCTTCGAAAATACACAGTGGTATCAAATGCAGGAGTTTCAACCGAAAGGCCCCGTCTCCAGCTTTCAGCTGCATTGTGTTGTTGGGCAAGACACTTCAGCACTACTGATGGTGGTCTGAGGTGTATTGCCTTTGTCTGAGGCCGAGGACAGTGAATGACTGAATATTCTGTAAAGAGCTGTGTACGAACACGCTATTTACCATCTACATAAAACTGCACGCACACACAAGCAGTGTGCCTACAGGTAATGAGGACCATATATTGACTCCTATCGACCTCTGACAATAACCCTAACCATTATCACTGCCTAACCCTAAAATAAACCCAATGATAAACACCTTAGCGCTAAACCTACCTCATAAGGACCAGCCAAAATGTCCCACACACACACGTGTGTGTAGTTTCAGCTCTCAAGAAAGAAGGTCTATAAAGGTCTGTTGAAAAGATCCATTAAGTCCAAAATTTCCATTAGATTGAATTATTTTTATTTAAAACCAATCAGATAATGTTTTATTGTATTTCAAATTATCTTTACCAACTCAACAATATCAGATAATGAGTGACATCCATGCGACATCGGCCACAGTGTGTCCACATGAACACACTGGGCCAACCACAGAGTTGGAGGCGTCTTAGTTCACAGGAACAGGAAGCAGAGGATTAGCCGAGGTTGAAATTAGTAATAAAACCTAAATACTGGCTCAGAATGGGATAATTGTAAGTCATGACTAATTACCTGTTAATCAAGCATGATTTGACGGGGAGGTTTACTGTGAAAAACATCACCATGATCGGAGAGAGGGAGACTTTCACCTGAGCTAAAGTTATACTTACAATCTCTGTTTGTGATAGAAAACAACAGGGAACCAGGAAATCCTCAAGGCCCGCTTTGCTGCAACCTTTAGATATTTCCCTGGTCCAAGACACCTGAATAAAATAGCCTAATTACCTCCTAAGAGCCAAATTCTCCAGAGTCTGACTTATTTGACTAAGATGTGTGTAGTAACACAACCAAAACTTTGCCAAAAATATATATACTGTATATATTCAGATTTATAAGGCTAGCATAGCTGTACTTCATAGCTTGTATCCAAGCCTAATGTTCGTCCCTCTTCACATTAAACCCCAACTGGTCTGTGCAGGTAACGCATAAATGTCACAGCATTTTTAAATTAGCCAGCTGGTTACTGACATTTAATGGTTACCATAGCAACCACAGCCAAAAGCATGAAAACAATGCTATTTAACTGAGGCAGAAATAGATCTGTTAGTGAGTTATGCATAGAGTCAGATAAATATGTTTGGTAACTGTAGTAAATTAAAGAAAGTTTCATTAATGACGACGTCTGAGTCTGATGTTGACTCTTCATATTAACGAGCACATTAAGGCAGCACTGTGCTTATCACTGGCTGTGATATCGCCCATTTATGGATCATTTTAGATGATTGTTTTCTCCCTAAAGTGAATTAAGGTTAATTAATTAATTATTTTTAACACCTGTGAGGGAATTTGTGCTGGTAAGAGCTGTTTCTCAGGAACCCTAGAGTGGTTAACACCTGAAATAATTTTAAAAAACTGGGCAAGCAGCACACATTCCTATAAGATTTGTTATGAGCAAAAATGGTAATGTTTATGCCAAATTATCTTATTTATAGATATATATGGATATAGAAAACTGACTGACATCCATTTTTGTTCTATATAAACCATTTAAAACTATAATTTGCAAATATTTTCAGACTTTTTATGTATGGATTGTTATTTATATATCCGATTTTGTTTCTTTAGAACCATGCACCCAGCTGTTCTTCCCCCATTCTGTTTTTTGACATGATTGCACTGATCTCCTTTTTTAACACCTGTGAGGAACAGGGATTGTGTGGGTCAAATGGGTCAGTTCCTCCAATACTGAATCCTGTTCATCAAGGGAGATTAATTAGCTCTGAAACAATACATTTATGTGTGATATTACTCATCCCGTCGCGTATCAGGGAGAGGAATGCGATAGAGAGCAAACGTTTAAATATGTCGGCACTTTGATTTTGGATATAAGCTGCTTATGAACCTCATTTGTTTGGTAGGTCATATTATCCGGCATTTATCACATTGCAGTTTTGAATTTGATGAAGTTGATCGATGATTAAAGTTTCATATGAAGTGAAATTAAATGTCTGCGAGGAATTAGGACGTAATCTGGCTTCAGTTCCCCACCGCAGTCAACATCTGCGTTGCCAGTTCTCCCCTCTCTACAATATATGCGTACGCCGTAAGGATGGGTCAAAGTTGGCACTTTTTTACAGATCACAACATTTTCTTGGATTTTGGCATCTGCAGGTTTCAGGCCCCATTTTGTTTTGTACACATGTAGCAAAACACATTAAAAGCACCTTCAGACCATTAGGTTGCTGCTGTAGGTTCAGTTATACATACATAATCAACTGGAATAAATCAAGTTGTACAAATCCTCACAATTAAAATATTATTACTGATAAAGAGAAAAAAAGATGATGAAAAGAAATGTCCAGGATGAAGCTCTACATTATTTTCTGAACTCAACAAATCATCATTTTTTTCTGTAGCCAATGCTGTACTAATGGCTCACAGGCTCAGTGTAAATATGTTGTAAATTATGAGTTTAAATTTTTTTAATTCATAAGTTGATTGAAGGGCTGGAAGGATGGCTGTAAAATAGAACAGGTTTACAAAAGACGGAACATATATTCATATAATCAATATTAATAATTTAACTTCTAATAAATGAATGTGCTTTTAGGATACAACTACTTGACTAAGATTTGGGATTATCAGATTAATCACAGTTTCTGTTTCTCTGTGTTGAAAACAACTTTTGTTTTTCAGAATCAGTAAAAATTGCTTCATTTTCTCCCTCAGAGAAATAGTGTCTCTTTTTTTATCAATCGTAATTTCTGTGTTTCTTCATTTGTTAATTTTATTTTTTTAAACAATTCAATAAACACTAAATTAATGTCAACCTTATTTTGTTTTTTAAATCAAAGCAGAAAAAATAGTGATTTTTTTTCTATATTAAAATTACTACATTTATAATTTGAATCCTTTTTTTAAAGAGTGACATGGAAGGATGTTTCACCCTCTTTATCCCTCCCTAGAAGGAGCTGAAAGCCCTTTACACAGTCCGGCGGCGTTGCCGACACGTCACGTATTTAGTATGAAACACGCCGGGCCACATGCTCCCTCCAGACCAATAAGCAGATTTATTATTGAACGCCGTAAAAACAGCCTCTACTTCCTTAGCTCTGGAAGCCAGAAGAGGGACTTCAATAAAATGTTGCTCTGCTGTCTGGTTCGCAGTATTGTAGTATGAACATCTTATGAGCCCTGAATCTATCATAACCAAGGCCTACTGGGTCATTAAGGCCGACTTGGCCACAAAAGTCTGCCCGGGGCCCCAAAGTGGCTAACCCTGCTCCTGGTGGGAGCCTATTGCATAAAGCTCTCTGTGGACGATTCTTGAACAAATCTGCTGGACTGATGAAGTTTATAAGTCAGTCACTCATGAGTGTAGAATGTTGGCACCTCTGCACCATGACCCACCTAATACAAATGTTTGTTGAAACATTCTGCATGCTTGATTTTATATATCTGCGGCCATAGAAGTGATTGGAACACCAGATTTCCATACTTCTGGATTGTGAAAAAATGCTTTTTTGGAAAAATAGTGTATATTACAGTTTCTGGCGGTAAAATAAAACGTGAAAAGGTTCTGGAAAAATAAACAGCTTAACGAGGAATTGTACAATCAAGACATTCCAGGTCTGACATTTGCTGCTGTCCCTTTGTTGTCAGGTTTTTATTTGAGGTGCAGCGACACTCCAATGTGAACAAGATGAACGTGGAGAATCTGGCTACTGTGATGGGAATCAACCTGCTCAAACCTCAGATTGAAGATCCAGCTACTGTTATGAAGGGTGAGAGCATTGTAGAACTCATTGGTTTCTCTTTATCTACTCCTAAACAATGTCAATGTAATTTAGTTTAGTAATAGAGATTTATGTTTAGGTGCAAAACACAAAAATAACTTATATTAGTAAAACAGAATACAGCAATGCTAACTCCTAGAATACCATGAAATAAACAGAAAATAAAATGAATTAGTACAGAATACAAATAAAAGATGAGGTGTTCAAACGCTACATCATGATATACTTCCTCATGTATTACAATATGATAAATAAGCTGATCAGAGCAGTAACTGCAGTAAATCATTTCTACATATGAATAAGCAATGGAAATAAACAAAAGTACCGAATAAAAGAAAAAATATATCTGCTTATACCTGCATACTGATACACTTGAGCATTTACATCTCACATCTGATCATTTTAGTAGACGGAGTTTTACAAATAATTTAAATATTGTAGTTTTGTATTACATTGTCGTTTTTAGGCTTTGGTTTTAAACTGTTTCAATGACCTATCAAATAAACAATAAAATAAAATAATAAAAACAGAACTGAGCCTTTAACAAGGTGTCTCTCCTGTGTATTCTCTAAATGTACTGTTAACATAGACAAACTAAAAGTCAGATTACCAGTGGACTATTATAACAATTTGCTTAAAAGTTGAAAATTCTTTTCAATTTAATTACAAAAAAAAAACTCAACCATCCCAAAGGTGAATTAAATGTTGCAGTAATTCATGAGCTTTTTTTCAACCAGTTGTTATAGGTGTTGATGGCTGCAGCTAGGAAGGATCTTCTGTGGTGGGAAAAAAGGGGGAACAAGAATGTTCTTTAAGGGTTAAATAGAAAAAGAAATTAGAACAGTGGTTCTCAACCCTGGTCTTCAGGCACCACTTCCCTGTGTGTTTTAGAAGCCTCTCAATGATTGCATGACCTCCCAGCAGCTGCTGAGTCCAGCAAATAGCTGCTCCTATGA
This sequence comes from Jordanella pulchra, assembly GCA_034780135.1. Lineage (NCBI taxonomy): Eukaryota > Metazoa > Chordata > Actinopteri > Cyprinodontiformes > Cyprinodontidae > Jordanella > Jordanella pulchra. Next base: position 21,561 of record JAUZNJ010078297.1, read on the forward strand.
TTCAGGTTTGTGGCAGCGAGGAGAGACCTAAACCCTGCAGGACTGTGGTACCTGAGGACCAGGATTCAGAACTGTGGATTTAGAAGATAATCTTTTCCTTTTCTTTTTGTCTTCACAGCCACTCCTCAGATCCAAAAGATGATGACAGTGATGATCAGACAGCATGAAACTTTGTTTCCTATCTCTAAAGATGTGCTTCCAGCCTCCCCTTCAAACAAGACTGAAGCTCAGAAAAATGCCCCTCGAAGCTTTGTTGGTTGGGAGTCTGCAGAGGTATGAACTACAGCACCTTAATCAGAATATTCAAGACTTGCATGTGAGGGTAATGGGGGTGGAATGTGTTCAATATATGGGTGTGATGTCCTTGTTAGCAGATTCAAGGCACTTTCCAGACAATTCAGTCAATCATACAGACAGACTGGTTAAAGGTGTTCTAAGGTACTGCACTGCCTGCATCAAGTCAATGACTGTGCAGAATTAACACCTCCTAGATGATCATATATTGGCAGCAGACAGTTGCTTGCATTGTGTTGTATTTGTGTAGTATTGTAGTATTGTTTAACTGAACAGTGTTTGAAAGTACAAAATGAAGGTCATACTGACACTGGCTCATAATTTTAGAAGTAAGCCCAGTCATTGAGCACAGCATTGAGTAAATCAAGCTGAATTCCCTACTTGTCTCAGGAACTTTGCTATGGTCGGTATGATGTCATTCTCTTATGGATGGTCCAGTGACGGACTCAAATTTACTGAACTGATTAGAGTTCTTCAATGATAGACTGAATAAAGCTTTTTTTTTTTCATTTCCACCTTCATTTCAGAGATGATTTATCTATCGCTGACTCAAAGGCATTTACCACAGGCTGTAATTAAACATTTTCATGGAAAACCATCTCCTGATCAAGATGACTAATAAACTAAAGATCTATATTTAATCTATTCTTTCATCTGTTTTTGAGAGAATAGTTGCTAATAAAGTCTGCGAGTATTTTACCTAGTAAATGACATGCCTTAAAAGCTTTAGTCTGGTTTCAGAGCTCACTATAACACGGAAATGGCATTTGTTCATTTTAATAGTAAACGCTCTTTAAACTCCAGGGTTCCTGTGGTGTACCACATGGTCTAGTGTTCAAACATATATTCATATATATATATATATATATATATATGAGACAAATTTCTACTGGTATGCTGATGATATTCAGCTATATTTGTATACAGATCAAGACGAATCTAACCTATTATACTACAGACATATCTTGAAGACATACATTTAGACAATAGATAGAAGTTGTTATATTTGTACCAAAAACAGATAGGTCAGGCATATCTACAAGCAATTAAATATGCCTCTAATAATCTAATTGTTTTTGATCCAATCCCCTAATGACCTGAAATGCCTTGCTTTGCCAGTTAGTTATTTGGCAGAGCCATGCCTGGGTTTCCCCTTTAGAGCTGCTGATTCTGAGACTTGATCTTATACAAGTAGAAGGCAGTAGACTTGTTAAAATGTCAATTATTACATAAAATAAAGGAAGAAGCATCTGCTAAAAATAAAAATAAAAGGGCTTTCCAATTTAAGCAACAAAGGTCTCTTCTTCCCTCCTACATCTACAAGTAAAGGAGATTCTGCAGCCCATATATATACTTTTAATAACAATAAATCCAGCTCTCTGAACAAGTGTTCATAAAGATGAAACCATATGAAAATATTTTGCCTTGTGCTAAAATGTCAAATTTACTCTCCATGTGCATTTTATACTAACTTGACTTTCTTTCTCAGCTAGGAGATGCATCTATGTCTGAGTCTCCAGAAGAGGAGGAAGACACCGATAGTCCAGGACCACTAAGAGGTGACTTCAGCCTCAGGCCAGGTCTGCAGGAGTCTTTCTCACCCTCCTCAGACGACTGGTCCGGAAGCCCTCGTAAACGTACCCAGACCCTTCCCACCTTCAACTGCCCCCTAACAGGGATGGCAGCCAAGGCGGATGCTCTCAACAGGTGGAGCCGCATCAGCGAAAGCGGAGAGGAGAAGGGCGGGACTTTTTCTGAGGACATTTTCAAAATTCTTGACCTGCGGACCTCAGGATCATTTTTTAGAGATTCTCAAACGAGCTCCAACGAGGGGGAGAATAGATTAACAGACCGAAGGGGAAGTGACAACACAAGCGCTTCCAACCCTGGCCCCCAGAAACCTGAGAGTAACCTCCAACCTGCACGGGTTCTGTCTCATCAGAAGAGTGTGGACAGCTTGATGGCCAACAGATCCGTGCAGCAGGTCAACAGCAAAGCCAAACAAAAGGATAACCCCGATCAGCTTGAAAAGACGTGAGTACAGCTGTCAGTGGTGGCATATTTTTTCTGTAAAGCAAGTGCATGAATTAACTTCCACATTTCTACTGCCCATCTGAACTCTGTTTTTTTTTTCTCTCTTTGACTCTTGCAGCTTGGAAGAACAAAACAAGGAGCTGAAGGCCACTGTTGCAGAGCTCCAGGCTGCTCTGGAGGCAGAGCGCCGCCGTGTGGCTGCTCTTGAGATCTGTTTGAAGAATGCAGAACGCAGCAAGGAAGAGGCCCAGAGACGCAATGACGAACTGCAAAGAGACATTCAGCAATTCCTTGCGAAGGAAAAACAAGCCTCTGCCTAAAAGGAGGTTGTTTATAGTCTGTGTATTTATGAGTCTGATAACTTGAACAGAACTAATTTAAAAATGAGGAGTTTGTCACTGCTAGAATATTTTATTTCATTTTTGTGGGACATGGAAGATAAGTTATTGGTTCATATGCTTGTGCATCTGAGATTGTTGTGATTTGACTGTAACTGTGCTTCAGTGTACGGAGGTGTTTTTTTTTTAATCATTGTTACGTCCCCTGTAGG